>JADRCC010574824.1:0-14837 GCA_019843855.1 Hylomyscus alleni | reverse complement strand
AAAATGACAGAACCTGCGTCAGGAGGCTCTGGAGCTAATTAATGTAGTGAAAATAGGTATCACACAGTTTGACGTAGAAAACATCAAAAAAATATTAGGTCTATTTTTTTAAACTCATTTGCTGAAAGATACTTAAAAAGCAGCAATGTTTGCTCTCTCATCTTTGATAATGTTCATAGTGTAATGCTGACGCATAACTTAATGTGTATTTGATGATATCATGTAGAAAATGAATGAATATAAATATTGGGATCATAGATGCCTATAAGAAGTTGAGGTAACATGCAGCTTTTTAAAGAAAAGGCCAGTTTGGTTTTGTGTGTATGTATGTATGTATGTATGTGTGTGAGTGTGTGTGTGTGTGTGTGTGTGAGAGAGAGAGAGAGAGAGACAGAGACAGAGAGAGAGAGAGACAGAGAGAGACACACAGAGAGAGAGACAGAGAGAGACAAAGAGAGAGACAGAGAGAGAGAGAGGGAGGGAGAGAGAGAGAGAAGAGAGATAGTGAGAGAGACAGTCAGAGAGAGAGAGATGGTGGTTGGTGGGGGATTATACCATACAAGAATCCCCACAGATTTCTGATGAGCCTTTTTGTGCTTCCCCTGTGCTATGGTTTGAACATGTCCCCTCCAATCAACATTCAGATGTTAAAACTTAGTGGTGAATGTAATGAAGATAAGAGGTGAATGGTTAGGCTACCAGGGCTTCAAAAAAATGGCAGGAGGCAAGTTGGGCTCCTTTGCCTTTCCACGTTCTAATATGTGATGAAGCAGTCACAAGTTTCTACCTTGGGAGCAGAGACCAGCTTTCACTCCATAGCCACCCTTGCCTGAGCCTCAGGCTGGAAACTCCCAGCTAATAGAACTGAAAGAAAAGACAATTCTACCCTAAATCACCTCCCCTCAAGGGATTGTTACTGTACTGCCCAAAGACTAAGGTACTGGTTAATAAGTTTCAGGAAGGAATGGAAATTTTCACAAGCGGGTATCAGTTTCTCTGACAAACCACCCAGCTTAAGTGGGACTATCCAATTATTAAGAGAAAAAATATAATAGAAGGGTCATTAGAGACATTTTCTTTTATTTCTTGATCCTTAGCTTCTTGATCCTATTTTCAGCCTAACTTACTCCTTCACTCTCCTTCCATGCCCTTCTCAAGTTATAAGAAAAAAATGTCATCAATCAATACTTACTTTGAAGATAAATAGTGCATCTTTCTGAAGGTATATCTTTTAAGATGATGTAGTGGATACAGGGGTGTCTATGTGCCTTGCTGCACAACTGGAAAGTGTTTATCTACACTATCAGTTGAGTTGTTTTGAATAAATGACAGTAAGAAATATTGAACTCAGTGGTTGGAAATTCAGATTGTAGAATAATGCCTCATGTAGAAAAAAGATCCATCACCATCAATAGTTTTTTTCCTTTACCAGAAAACAATCAGTTAAATGAAATTATTCAAAAGTAGTTAAGTAGGTGGGGCCAGATGGCCTGGCTTTACCTTCCAATCGCACTGTTTCTCAGAAACAAAACTTTATTAGCTTATTTTTTTGAGCTCCAGTTCTCTCATCTACAGAATAGAGATAATATTTGTCACACAGTGTTGCTGTAGGAATTAAATGAGGTGTGTTAAGTGCTTGGCACTGTGTTGCCATATTTTAGGTGCTTAATAAATATTAATTCTCATCATTATTCAGCTGATTGATCATTAGATAGCTGGGGCAATGATGAAGTCACTTCTGGAAGGGAATAGGGCAGACATCCCCCGCCTCCCCAAGGTTGCTATTTCACACACTTTAATATTAATGCACTCTATTCACGAACGAAATGAACTTCAGAAAAATTGATAGTTGAAGAGGAAAATTACCTAATCACCAATGTGCTTTAAAAAGTTTGAGCCAAATTACACCAAATGCGAATACCAAATTGTTAGGGAATAAGAATATAAATACATCATTCCCAGGGTTATTTCATCTCAACTGCACTTTGCACACTTATAAAAACTACACTTGACTAGAAACCCAGTCTATATGTGAGACTGTTTCCTATGTAAACTATTTCTTTGAAATGAATTATAAAGTTTCCAAATGGTTCGAGATGCTTGTGCACAAGTGTGCCTGCACACACACACACACACACACACACACACACACACACACACGCACACATTCTTAGGCAGAAGAATTTCTAGGTCTGGGCTAGTCTACCATGGATAAAATTATTTGGGCATTTACCATCAGATAGATCCAAAGTTATGGATGTTCAAAATACATTTTACCTCTTGTTCTCTGAAAGGAATCAAGAGTCTTTTCTCTTTTCTATCCCATGAATATTACTTACTTATTTAGTGCATATTTTCAAGGTCGTCTATCACCAGTCTTTAATATAGCTCAGAAGAGAATATTATTTACTTTGGTTTAGTGTGTATTTTCAGCATAGTCAGCCTGCGGCTTTATGAGACTCCCTTCTATTGAAACTAGTCAGTCCTGAATCATACTTTAGTGTGGACTGATTCCATTAGGCTCTTTTATTCTCTGGTGCTCCTGGTAGAGACAGATTGGCTTAAGATCTTTGAAAAGACTTACGTTAAAGATGGGATCAGAACATATACAGGCAGTTCTCCAAACAAGAAACACAAGTGGCCAGTCAACATTTTTAAAGGTGCTCAAGATCCCTAGTCAACCAGGAAATGTAAAGTAAAACTGCTTTGAGGTACCACCTCATCTCAGTCAGAATGGCTATCATTAAGAAATCTGGGGTTGCAGCCTCTTGGGATGAACAACAATATGGACTGACCAATGCCCTCAGAGCTCCCAGGGACTCAACCACCAACCAAGGACTACACATGGTGGGACTGTTGGTTCTGGCAGCATGTGTATAGTAGAGGATCACAAAGTTGGTCATCAATGGGAGGAGAGGCCCTTGGCCCTGTGAAGGTTCTGTGCCCCAGTATAGGGGAATGACAGGGCGGATAAGTGGGAGAAGGTGGGGTGGCAGGCACGGGGAGGGGGGAGGCAATAGGCGTTGGTTCTTGTTGTTTTTGTTTGTTCATTAAAACAATAAAAAAAAAAAAAGAAATCTGACAACAAACTGAGAGAAATGTCGGGGAAGAGGAGTCCTTATTCACTGCCATTGGGAGTGCAAATTAGTGCAGCCATTATGGAAATCAGTATGGAGACTCATCAAAAATTAAAAATAGAACTAGCATATGGCCCAACTATTTCACTCTCGGGCATATACCCAAGGAAGTCCATATCCTACCATAGAGACACTAACATGTGTTTATTGTTGCTATATTCACGAGCGCAAGGGAAAGGAAACAGCTCAGACTCCCATCCACAGATGAACAGATAATGAAAACGTGGACATATGCACCACAATGATATATCATTCGACTGTGAAAAAAAATCATGAAAATTTCAAGAAGTATGTTTCTTCTTGCTGGTGTTTTCTTGGAAGAAACAGAAAGTAAAAATAGGTACAGTACAACTAAAGATCATTTGTTGATCTACTACTTTGCTCAGTTACTATGGTGGTCCCTTCATATAATGTAAATCGTTTAGTCTTAATGGAGTATGTTAAGATATTAGTATCTCACTCTGTATGTCCCCTGGGGTATCCTAGCCAGCAGGACAAAAGACATAAGATCCCAATCCTTCCTAAGAAGCTGAAACCAGGCCTTGTTTATTTTTCTTTGAAGGAAAGTTACGATAGGAGGGGTAAGACAAAAACATACAATGTTACAAGATTAAATGGAGAAGAGAAACAGCTTCTGCCCAGAGTGAATACTAATTACCACCAAATCTTGAACCTAGATAAACCCATGCCAGCAATACAGAGAAAGTCCGAGACCCCAGGCCAAATAGGCCCAAGGTAAAATTATAAAATTACCTTCCTAAACCAGTGGGAGGAAAGGCAGGATTCCCATCAAGGCAGGAATGCCTCTAGGCAGGAATGCCTCTAGGCAAGAGTGCCTCTAGGCAAAAGTGCCTCGTCTCCCTCTGAAAACGGCTGCTTATATAGGTTTGAGTGACGTAATGTAACTGTCAAGGCAGCTGCACTGCTTTCATTGGTCAAGCCAAATGAGACACAGTTGGCCACGCCCCCAGCCTGTCCAACTGCCGCTTGGCTTTCTTAAAGAGACAGCTCACTACATCTCACCCCCAGTTTGCAGATGAAGTAGCTTCACGAAGCAGATGAAGTATTTCAGTATCCCAACATTCTAAATCCAGTAAATAATAGATCTGGATTATGCGGCCTGGTTTGTGTTCTGTCTTATTATTTTTACAGAGAGCTTATTGCAGGCAAATCAGTCGTGGCACCTGGAGCCCCTTTCTCTTCTGCACACCTTCTCTTTGGAAGAAGGAACCTAAATTAAAGACTTGTTCTACTCTAGGAAGATGGCTAAGGAATCTGTAACATCTCTTTAAGAGTTTTAGTTTATTTCTAATTATGTGAATATATGTATTCCTCTGCATGGGTATGTGCATGTGAATGTGGTGCTCACAGAGAACAGAGACCCAAAGAGGTTGTAAGATCCACTGGAGCTGGAGTTACAAATGGTTGTGATCTGTCCAAGGTAGGTCGTAGGAACCAACCCAGAAACCTGTGCAAGAAGGACATGTGCTCTTAACCACCGAGCCATCTCTCCAGACAACTGCTCAGCTCATTTTAACATACCGTTTTCCCCTTTGGTCCCTTGGTTGTCTATGACTAAAAACTGACTGATGAAAAATTAACAGTCCTGTAGTTAGCATATTAAGTAGACTTTAATCCCTCCTGCCAATGTTGAAACAACTAATTATCAGCCCTGGTTGGGAGCAAGGACGGTTGACCTCTGATAGACCAACAGTATTCTTCAAAGAGGAAAGTTAGCACTCGGTCCCTCATTCCCTCAGCTTCTAGTCATCTGATCTAATTGCCTGAGAATAGGATTCGGCGCTCAGTCTTCACCAGTGCACAGCCTTAGAAATAATGATTACAGCAAATCAGGGCTCATGAATATGTAGCTTATTTCTGCTTTGAGACATTTCAGTTATCTAAATTAAAAATACAAGATTATGGATTGCAAAGAAAGCAGTAGGGACTTTTTTTTTTTTTAAAATTGATTTTAACAATTGGAAAAATATCACTGGAAGTGAAGCCTTCCTGCCAGAGTGAAACACATAATGATTGTGCCAAGAGAAGGGTGCTTTTCTAAATGTTGGCTTTTAACCCTACCCCACTCCAAATTATATTTAAAAATAGACTATGGAAGCTTTAACTCATCTGTTTTTTTTTTTTTATTAGTTTTTGGTTGTGAATTTCACTTTCAAGGCTATATACATTTCAGGAATGAATCTAACGCCAGCTTGTTCACAAGATGTTCCTTACACTCAACATCTACACTCAGAAATTCAAAAATAAGTGATTGGTTTTGGTGCCTTTTCCTTCTTGAAGCACCTTACTTTTCTCCAGAATCTTCTGGAATGTTCTAAGTCCCATTATCCCAAGTCCCTGTATCTTATTAATATTGATCCTATAGACCTATATCCATGTTGGAAACAGCACCTTTTCCATCTGCTGCTTCATAAAAGTGACTCATTTGATTCTGTCTTTATTCATCACCTTTGGAGGCAATCTGGCTAGAGAGTGTAAGTGCATGTGTTAATGTTTCATAATGAGTCAGGTTAGGATTGTCTTTTTCTAAGTTAAGTTTGCTAACCTCATTTCCAAAGCTCTGAGCAATGCCAGGCAGCTACTATGTGGATAAAATGGGCTTAATCATGTGGCAAAGTAACTAAGTATTAGAAGATAGGGCTAAAATGACCTGTGCATTTGTGATAATAATTAAAAGAATATAGAATTCAGTGGTACACAGGAGAGATACAATGGTATAGCAGGTGACTTTTTCATTTCCTAGTGAGAATGGCTTATTCTTGTGTTGCACTTTCCCTCTGCAGTCTCAGAATCTTCCCTCTTCACATGGCAGCTGAGGCAACCCCTGTCAATTAAAATATGGCATTTGGGATCAATGACTGATTTTTGTAAAACAGGGTGGGTCTAATAAAACCAGGACAAGGACTTTGTTCCCATCTAGTTGGTAATAGGTGAGGGTAGAGATGACCCTCGGCTGCAGGGGTGGGAGTTTGAAATGAATAGAACAATTTATGTGAAGAGAGTTGCAGAATCAAAAGGAGAGGTTGAATTCCAAATCCCGTGGGCTCACCAAAAGGCATAAGAAATCCTGAAGCAAAGTATGTCTGCTGGTTGGCTTGAGCAGGCTTGGAATGAGAAAGAATGTGCTGAAATGGAAAACATTCCTTGAAGCTTTGCAGCGTTATTTCTGCTTCAGCCATATGTATCACAAAGTCTACTTACATGAAACAGCTTGGCATTTGTCATCGTAAATGCGTATGCTGGCACATTTGTCGTGTTCTTTGCATTCCCGAGTGGGTCTCTGCTATTGATGAAGAGCCATCTTTTCTAATAAAAAAAAAAGATAACAAAACTTATCAAATACAAAATTGTGTGCTTATTTCTTGAGTGATGCTATACCCCTAACCATGTTTTGCTTTTACATTTGCTTGTGCTTCCACACGAGCTTGCAATGACAGCAATCTGAGATTCCCCAGGCTGTCTTGGAATCTTGACAGCCGCTTTCAGTGAATTCTGTTTTCTTGTTACCTACAGGTGAAAAAAAAAAATTAAGTTTCATGCCCAAATTCAGCACTGAGCAGGTAGCTAGGACCCCTATTGTTCTACCGGTAAAGTAGCCTTTACGAGAAACTGGTGGCTGCTGAGATATTAGGAACAACAGATTTATCATCTCATCTTCTTGGCTAGGTGGGATGCCGATGCACTTACAGCAGAAATGATGAGAAGCTTTAGATAATCTCCTAGGCAGATGCAGCATCCTGATTGTTACCTGACAAGCGGATTTTCACAGAGGCTGAGATTCGTTGGCCTTTCCCATGTTATCCTTACTCTCGTACCATCCTGAATGGAGCGGAACACATGGACCCAGGTAGCATTGGAAGAAGGATCGTGGCAGACATTAGAAAGGAGGACCAAGCTAGTCACTAAATGGAGTAGGTTAGAGGAGGGAAAGCCTGGCCTTTGTCCCCAGCTCTTTGGATCAACGAACATCCTGATGTTGGTTTATTTGAGGTCATGTACACTTCACAATGAACAGCCAGAGTTGACAACTAAGGATCTTACCTGGATAATTCCTAAGTTACATCAGGAGCAAATCTAGTTCTACCCAATAAAGCAGATGAGTTTTGAATCTGTGTCACAGAGACAATTTTCTCACTTAGTGATTTTTATTTGGTCTGGAGAGAACCAAATAACTCCTTGTGAGAGAAAATGCAATAAGGAAATAGTCATGTTGTTCTCATAGCTAATACTTCCTTCCCTTCTTCCTCTCGTGTTTCTTACCTAACATAGATATCTATGGTTGCTGTAATGAAGCACCACAAATTACACAATGGATATTTATTGCATTATAATTCTGGAAGCTGGATATGCAGAGTCAAGATGTTGGCAAGCATCACCCCTGCTGTGGATTTCGAGGGAGAATCAGTTCCATGGCTCTCACTGCCTTCTGGTAGTCATCTTTGATGTTCCTTCTCTTGGGGACCATCCCACTGCTCTTGTCCTTTATCTTCACATAATATTTTTTCTATGCAATACTCATAGAGCCTATGTTCATATCCTCATTTTAACTTGGTTTCCTTCACAAAGGCCCTGTCTCCTGATAATTCTGAACTCTCTCTCTCTCTCTCTGTGTGTGTGTGTGTGTGTGTGTGTGCATGCTTGTATGTATGTGTTTTATGATTTCAAAGCTGGGTATCTTGGTGAATATGCCTGTAATTTGATTTTAGCATCTGGGAGGCAGAATCAGGAGAATTGTCCGTTCAAGGTCATGCTTGGCTACCTAGCAAGTTTGAGGCCAGCTTCTGCAATATGAGATCTTGCTTTAAAACAAACAGATGTAAAACAATCCGTTTTTAGGGTCCCTTCTAGCTCCATGGAGCTCCTGTTTCATACAGACAAACACAAAAACAAAGGAACAAGACTTTCACATTCGGATTTGGGGTGGGGGGAAGAAACTAATCATACTTGAATGAATTGCGCAGTTCTCTGATATACACATTGACTCTATAAATATAAGCCGCAATCATGTAATCAAAATGCCATTGCCTTTGAAAAGACTCTGGTTGAATAAGAATTTTCCATTCTAATTTGAAATTGATCAATATCTATCCAGCATGGTGTTGGAGCTGGGTAGTAATCCTTTTTCCTATTTGGGAAGTGGAACTGGATGGACAGCTGGCTGTGGACTTTGCACGAAGAGTGCATAATCCTACTTATATAACCCATCATGTTTGCAAAATCTGCACTGCAGTTTTGGGGAGGAAAATGAGATGTTTGGAAATAAAATCTGCTGTGCAGGAGTGGAAAATTTATCCTCTTTCCACATGGTTCTTGTCTACATCTTTTACTTGCATCTTCAAGAGTCACATGTCCTTGCTTGAGCATTCTGCCTTTGCTGCTCATGTTAGGTCTGCAGAAAGGGTGAGCTATGTTGCTAGTGCTAATCTCCGATCCAACATCAGAGTTGATTAACCCCTCAAAGGCTGTGTTGTCTTGCATCAGCTTGTGCTTTGCTGAAATGTGATGAGGAAAGAAGGCAGCCCTTAAACATGTGAATTCTTGCCACTCAAATGATAACCCTGCAAACAAGGTCACTTATTATATCCATGTAATGGAGAACTGTTTGTCACTCAATAAAAAAAAAACTAGTATGTTTACTGCTCTTTTGTGTTACAGCATTGCTCTTGCTTTTTATAGGAGCTGCCATTTCTTAATTACAGGTTCAGCTGGAGATGCTGGTTGTAGGGATGTACATCTGGGGCCATCAGTAAATCATATGATTATGTTAGCTTGTAACAATGACTGGAATGAGGGCATGCCTGTAAGCAGGTGGGTTTATCAGAAACATGCCTTGGATTTTATGTAATAATAAGAATGGGTTTTGGGGAAGAAACTTCCACTTCTTCCTGGGTTCACAAAATGAGGAGGATTAGTCTTGCAGGAACCACGTCCCCTGCTCAATGTCTTAGGGCAGAAGTCTCTGATTGAAAGCGACAGGAAATGATTAGATAACACATGAACAGCTTTAACACAGACAGGAAAGAGGAGAGAGAGAGAGAAGTGTGGAGAGAGAGAGAGAGAGAGAGAGAGAGAGAGAGAGAGAGAGGGAGGGAGGGAGGGAGGGAGGGAGGGAGGGAGGGAGGGAGGGAGGAAGGGAGGGAGGGAGGAAGGAGAGATCTAGTGACAGGACCAAATTGGGATCCAGCTCAAGGGGAGGTCTGGGGCCCTGACACTGCTAGTGATGCTGTGGTGTGCTTACAGACAGGAGACCAGCATGGCTGCCCTCTCAGAGGCCAAACAAGCAGCTGAAAGAATCAGATATTGATACTAGCACCCAACCAATGCAGGGAAGCCTGGGACCCTTGTGGTTGAATTGGGAAAAAGGTGGAAGAAGCTGAGGATGAGGGCACCCTACGGGAAGACCAGCAGCAGTCTCAACCAACCTGGACTCCCGAAATCTCTCCGACACTGATCTACCAACCCGGCAGCATACACCAGCTGACTGGAGGCATTGACACATTTATACCAGAGTACTACCTGATCTGGCCTCAGTCAGAGAAGATACACCTAACCTTAGAGAGACTGGAGGCCCCAGGGAGTGGGGAGGCTCGGTAGGGTGTGAGTGGGAAGTATGGACATCCTCTTGGAGATGAGGGGGAGGAGGAGTTATGGGATGGGGGGCGGTCAGGATATAGAACGGGAGGGGATGAAGTCTGGACTGTAAAAAAAGAATTAAAGAATAAAAATAAGTGAATTGTAATTTGAATTTTTGGTGGTCAAATTCATGAGCAGACAAAGTCATGTCATTGCTTAAGCTGTTTTTTTGCTGGTATTTTGTCTGTGGCAAATAATATAGTAATAGTCCATAAAAGAATAAAAAGAGTTAATTTGAAGAATAAAAGTTTAAGACATTGGAAGGTACTGGCAAGGCAAACTTCCCTTGGGTAACAACAACTCGAAGGTATTTTGAAACATGGTGTTCTTATATTCCTATTTTATATGGAAGTTGTTTCTAATATAATGTTTCTTCTTTCTTATTATTCCATTATTGAATAGGTTTCACTTCTCAGTGTGTCCTTATGACCCCTGTGTCTCCTTATGTTTGGGGGAATGGGGTTCAAACTGTTACCTGTCCTCTCAAAAGTCTGAGAGAATAGTTTTACCCTTTATCGAGTTTTATGTCCATTTATTTATTTATTTATTTATTTATTTATTTTATTTATTTATTTATTTAGTGTGTGTGTGTGTGTGTGTGTGTGTGTATGTGTATGTGTGTATGTTAGTTATATGTGAGTGCCACCTGTAGAGGCAAGAAGAGGGAGTCAGATTCCATTGGAGATGGAGTTAAGGTGATTGTGAGCCAACACACTCATGTGTGCTGGGAAGAGTCATGGCTTCTGAACATGCAGCAAGTTGTATGAACCACTAAGCCATCTCCCCAGCTCCTACACGAAGCTTTGTTTTCTGACTGGGATGCTTTTAACTATGTCTCTCACCAAAGATAAGCTGTTTGGAGTGATCTCAAAGCCAATTTTTAAGCTCCACTGTCATTCTCATATGTCACAAACACAATAATGGCTGTCACCTTGTGAGCTGTCACTGTGGCACTAGGCACCTTGCTAACTAAGTGCTTTAGATGCATGAGGAAGATTAACCCCAAGGTGGCAATATCAGGTGGCACCACTGATCTTCCCTTGTGGGTTACATTTGAGTGGCTTGCCTAAGGCTAGATAATAGTGAATCTCAGGCAGACTAGAGGAAGACAGCCCAGTTTGCTTCAGAGAGGAGAATTTTGTTGATAAAAAGATAGGAAAGTCCTTGAGATTCTCTTGTTGTACTTAATTGTAAATGCATTGGTAAGTCTTACTTCGATCTAGCCTTTGGAATTGTGTTCATTATTGGCCATGGAATCAATCTGTGACTTCTAGTTTCCTGTCTTTCCTGCCTTCCCGTTGCTCCATCAACTCCTATCTTCCTGGGTGATTTTTTTGCAGGCTTGTTGAACAATTCTAATTGTGAAGTAGAAGAGAGCTAGTTAACCCAGAAGGTACCAACTTCATCTCTGTCCTTCCACAGAACAATGCCAAGCATTTCTATTCGGCAGGAAAAAAGCTGGAAGCGCCCTCTGTGTTCATTGTTCAAAGCAATTGATTCGGCCTTGAGAAGGCAAGCTGACTGCTGAAGCTGGCCTGAGCAACGACTCACCTTAGAATCAGGTAACTGGATTTTAATTATCTTCACTTTCTTAGAAAACGGTTCAGCTTCTTACAGTTCAGTGAGAGGTTTGCAATACTTGGAAGTCCATATAAAATTTTTAGATGATATTGAGTGTTTACAAAAGAAAAATAATCCCAGTATGACTTCTTTGCTATTTCAGCCATCTGTTACTAAAAGAAAATAAAAATATTCCATTTCCCTTTCTTTCTTGGTAGCTCTGAGTCTAAGCAGCTCAAAACACACCAATAGTGCCTACTAGTCTCTAATATTTTTCTAGCCATATATCTTTTTTTCAAATCTTAACAACCTAGTTACAACATGAGGTTAAGACTGAGAATAAGTGAATAAAAATAAAATAAAATAAGTGAGGCTAGGGAGCTGGTGAGTGAAAAGACATTATGTTATGCCAATTTAGTAGGAAATTGAGCCTATTTACAGTAGGAAGGCTGTGTCTCTGTGTTGAGTCACTCTAGCGATCTCAACAAGCCTCTGCTTTCAGAGACACGTGTCAAAAGAGGTGCCAAATGGGGCGTTGGCTCAGCACATGTCAGCTGTGTGAACTAGATTCCACATTTTTTTTCATGGTCAAAGTGAAAAGCTTCAATGGCTTCCATTTCCTTCCACTTCAATGAACTGTGAACACTTCAGGTTAAAGATCATATCCCCTCACCAGAGTAATGATATCATGCTACAACATTATTTTCACGTCATCAGTAAAGGCCGAGCTCCTTATGACTTTTGTAATTTGTGGCACCATTGTGCCCTTCTCTCAGCTCTCTCAGATGGAAAACCAATATCCCTCGAGTGAGCCACATATGGGTGGCAACAAGAGCAGAAAGAATGACTCACACTAATGGGGCTGGCTAACAAAAGTGATGTGGGATGTCTTTCCTTTCATGTTCTCAGCCTAAAAGCCCAGTCAACAATAAAATCTCGGTAGGCCAGAAAGCTTGGAATGTAAGTAAGATACATGGATAATTACTTGAAGATAATTGGATCGGGTGCTTGAAACCACTCATTATAGGATACCAAAAGATTCAACTTTTAAACTATTTCCCTTGTTTATTATTTGTCTATTATTATTTTTGTCTAGGTGTATGCTTACATGTGCTCGGATGTGTTAAGGCGCCTGTAGAGGCTAGAGAGTTTTGGATACCCTGGAACTGGGGTTTTAGATGGTTGTGAGCGGCTGGATGTGGGCTCTGGGACTGAACCTGGATCGTCTGCTCTCTTACCTGTCGAGCTATTTCTGCAAACCAAAAATTTTACTGTTTTTGATTTGGGGAGAGTTGTTTCCTCTGTTTGTAAGATAATAGATAGCTTAAGTTCCCACTAAACACAACTAACCAATCGTGTAAACCAACTAAAATGAAGATACCAAAACAACTAATGGTGAGCATGCCTTATAACAAGAACTTTAATAAATACTAGTTATTTGAAACCAAAAGAAACACCCTAAACACACCATCCCACTCCCAAATGTGCACCACACACACGCACACACACACACACACACACCATTGTTACCATTAACCAAAAATCTTGCTGGCTCACTGCATTATCTGTATGTCTACATTGTCTGTCTGTCTGTCTGTGAGTGATAAAAAGACGCCTTCCTATCTTATCTCTTTATCTACCTAACTACCTATCTGTGCCTCTATGTGTTGATATCTGTCATCTGTCTGTCAGTATCTGTTTCTATGTATGTATGTATGTATGTATGTGTGTGTGTATGTATGTATGTATGTATGTATGTATGTATCTATCTATCTATCTATCTATCTATCTATGTACGTACCTATCTTCTATCCTCAATCACTTTCTCATTTTTAACTCAGGTAAGTGTATAAGAAAATGTCCAGGAGAGCCAACAGTCTAGGGTGGTACAGGGAAGAGGAAGATGGTTCTGAAGTTAGGAAAATGCAAGACGTGGTTTTAGATCTACCACTTTTAAGTGACCAGATCAAATTGTTTAATTTCTTTGAATCTGTTTCTTCCAGTGAACAGCAACAATAATCAGAAAAGAGTGACACTGTTGCTAACAGTCCTACTTCATACAGTCGTTGGAGAACAGGAAGAAAGGATGTCTGTGGTGATACATTTGAAGAAAGCATAACATTGTGTTGGAGACTCGGGTGTTTGTCATGCCCTCTAAAACAAAACAGAACACCCACCTCTTCAGTGTGCTTGCTTGCCTAATGCTTGCTAATAGAACTGAGGCCTTGATGAATTGATTGCAATCATCCACGATGTGTTTACCAAATGAAGGCTTACACCAGGAAATGTGTGTCGTTGGCAGCTTGGAAACATCCTTTAAAGATCCAGGGCAGTGGTTCTCAGCCTGTGGTTGGAGATCCTTTTGGGTGTCAAATGACCCTTTGACAGGGCTTGTCTAATACCATCAGAAAATACAAGTCTCTACATTACAACTCATAACAGTAGTAAAATTAGAGTTATGATGTAGCAGCAAAATAATTTGATGGTTGAGGGTCACCACAACATGAAGAACTGTATTAAAGGGTCTTAACATTAGGAAGGGTGAGAACCATTGATCAAAGGGCCATTCTCAGGAATGTAAACATCGAAGGAAAAAGATCTCAGTATCCAGGACCCCATAGGTGCTCAGAATCCTCACTATGATAACTACCCCATCAGTGCCCAAGTGGGTACATCTCATACCGATTAAACCCCTTACACACGCTTTACATATTTATTCCATTTCAGTTGTCTATGACTAATTTTGGAGTTTTATTCTATTTATTATTGATGATGTATAGGTTATGATGATAATGCTTGCCTGTTTAATATCAGGATCGCAGAGGCCATTATTTGTTGGAGCCACCATGTCAGCTGTGCACTGGGTGCTTTTCTGATGGAGGAAACTGTAAAGTCTACCTTTAGGCCATGACGAGAGCATCGTTTTCTGAGCATTTACCTCACGAAGAGCCCTGAAGATTGAAGATGCATGGGATGTTGTGGTGCCTGCCTGTAACGGTAGTGTTTATTAGGCAGAAGCAAGAAATGGCAAGGGCAAGGTTATCCCTAGCTACACAGCAAGTTCTAGGCCAGAGCAGTTACACTGCTCATTCTTGCACCGTCCAGTGATCACTGACCCTTCACCCACCTTTGCCCATACCTTAAGTATTTTTTCTTATTTATTTACTTTTATTAAATTTCTTTTCATACAATATATTCTGATCACATTCTGTCCCCTTTACCAACTACACCTAGATTTTTCCCATGTCTGTACTAACCCAACTTGTGCTCTCTCTCTCTCTCTCTCTCAATCAATAAGTCCCAAACAAACAGACAAAATCAAAATCAAAGGAAATAAACAAGAGCCCTTATAAGACAAAAATTATAAAAATAAAAAGTATACACAAAACATGACCATTTTATGTTGGTCAACAACTGGGCATTGGATCTGCCCTGCAATGTGGTTGATACACCCAGTGAGTGACACTCAGTCTTAGGGTTTTATTG
>JADRCC010574818.1:0-18007 GCA_019843855.1 Hylomyscus alleni | reverse complement strand
TTATTTCACTGTGACTGCCTGGAAACCATGGCTGGTGCCTGGTGGACACGAACTAACCTGAAGCATAGAAAAATCGGCTACTGGATCTAAATCAGCTATTTACAAAGCTTTGTATCCACTTGGCAGAAACTTAGATTTTTTTTTTTCCCCCTTCAAATTAGCATTTTCTACAGCTAGGCAAGTTCTGTTTTCATCTGAATGGCCTCCATGTCAACCAGGAGCCTTCATTGTACAATGACATCTGGGTCTAGCTCTTGATGCTGTGGCCAAAAGCAGACAAGGGAGAGTGAGGTTGGGCCTGGTCCCTGGGAGGAACAAGCTGATGGTTCTCAGAGATAAGCAGATGGGACCAGTTGGGGTAGTCTGTGACCTCAAGTGCAGCCTGGATTGTACCGTGAGATCTTGTCACAAACAAAGAACCGGATCAAACAAACAACCACAAATGTGCAAGAACCCTGAATGGGAAAAGGTGGCTAGGTAAGACCTATTGGGTCTGTGTACCGCCTAAAGGATGATGGGTTTCCTAGAGTTGTCATAACAACGACCTTGGATAGCGTGGCTTAAAATAATAGAGTTTTTGGGTTGTTTTTTATCTCTTTGTCTGAAATCTAGAAATCAACAGTGAAGCCTTTGGGAAGGCCATGTTCCCTACAAAACCAAGCTTCCGGCTTTCCTTGGCTTGTAGGCATGTGACTCTGGTCCTTCATGTTCACGTGCCATCTTCCCTGCGTGCTGTCTTCACGTGGTTATCATCTTACGAAGGCTCTATTTATTTGGCATTAGATTGGGGCCACCTTCCTCTAGCATGGCCCCATCTAACTTAACTAAGCATATCCGCCTTCTAAACTCGGTCACATTTTGAGCTACAAGGTTGAGATGTTGGTGTCTTGTTTTCTCTTAGTTCTTGAACACTAAATGTGTGTTTTCTTAAACACAGTCAAATTCTCTTTCACCCACCATTGAATTCCATTCTGATAATATCCAGAATTAGGGTCAGCCTGTTAGGCTTTTTGGTTTCATCTCCCTGTGTCACTGGAAAGAGATCTGATAAAAGAAAACTAGTTATGTTGGAATTTGCACGTTAGCCTAGCCAAGCTAAAGCTTTCATTTCATCAACAAGTATTTACTGAGTGGCTCCTATACGTGGTTCTGGGAACCAGGTTGTTTAGAAAAGATAGATCCAGGGCTGAAGATGTAGCTCAGTGTTGGAACATTTGATTAGCATGGACGAGGTCCTGGGATCAGTCTTAGTATGGAGGGCAGAGAAGGTCTACATGGGCTGGGGACATGCCTCAGTGGGCAAAGTCAGTTACTACATTTGATGACCTGAGTTCAATTTCCAAAGCCAAATTAAAAAGATTCATGTGGAAAACACATTTGTAATCCAAGCACTTCTGTGGGAAAAGGTGGGAGAGTCAGGAGAATGGGAACAGCAGCAGAAATTAGGGAGGGCAGACTGTCTTAAACAACGTCTGAAAAGAGAACGGATGACTTAATTCATCCTCCGACTGCCATGTGAGCCTAGGTCAGCACATGCACACACTAAATAAATAAATACACAAACAAACCGACCTTAAAGAAAGCAAAATACCAAGGCTTGTCCTTGAATCACAGTCTAGCAGTGACAAAAGCCATGATACACGACTCTTTAAACAGCATCGAGGGCTAAAGAGATTATTCAGCAGTTAAGGACACTTGCTGTTCTTCCAGATAACCCAAACCCAGTTCTGAGAACCCATGTCAGGTGGCTCGCAACAACTCTAACTCCACAGGATCTGACTCTTCAGGCCTCAGAGGGCACCTACACTCACATACATGCTCTCACATGTAGGTATACACACCCACATACAATTTAAAACTGATAGCCGGGCAGAGGCAGGCAGATTTCTGAGTTTGAGGCTAGCCTGGTCTACAGAGTGAGTTCCAGGACAACCAGGGCTACACAGAGAAACCCTGTCTCAAAAAAACAAAACAAACAAAAAAACAAAAACAAAAAACTGATAAACAGGGCTGGAGAGATGGCTCAGTGGTTAAGAGCACTGACTACTCTTCCAGAGGTCCTGAGTTCAATTCCCAGTAACCATATAGAGGCTCACAACCATCTTTAATGGGATCCGATGCCCTCTCCTGGTGTGTGTGAAGACAGCAACATCGACAGTCTACTCACATATATAAAATAAAATCTTAAAAAAAACTGATAAACATACAGGGAAAAAATAAGTCATGCACACATTTTTATTTTTAAAAAAATCAACATTTTAAAGGGAAAAATAAGTAGCAATGAGAACGGAACCAAAAGGCTGGGAGCCTTTTTTCCTTAAAATACAACTGAATCTAGTGGAATAGAGTGGGTAGGGGAGTTAAGAGTACTGATATTATAACCAGATTGCTTGGGTTAGAATTCTTGTGTTTTCCTTTAATTAGCTGAGTGGTGGGTGGCTCAAAGTTAGTGTACTTCAGTTTCAGCATCCTTCAGACTAATATTAATACCCAATTCCTAGGGTTGCTCTCAGAAATCAATGAGGTAATAATACATGGGGCGTGTACAATATGCTTGTTATCTAAGTAGAGTCCAGCAAATATTTGTGATCAGCACAATTACAATTTTCTGGTGACTGCTAAAAAATGACATGATTTAATTCTTTCAAAACATTTATTTCTTGGAAAACTAATGTCAACCAATATCATTGTGGTTAGTGTTGCTGGTTAACACCCAAAAGAACCACGGTATTTTGATTGAAATTTTACTGAGAGGAGCAGTCCGCCTGATGGCCTGGCTTGTGACTCTGAGTACCTATAACTATAATTTGAGATTTGTGGGGCTTGTGTGATGCGGTGGGATGGGGCTCACTGCTTTCTCTTTGTTTTCCTTTGTTCAGGAGACTATGGAACCCCACTTCCCTGGTACTTCCTTCTACAGGAGTCTTACTGGCTTGGAGGTGAAGGTACGTTTGTTTTGTTTTGTTTTAATTGAAACAATCAGGCAGTGGTGATAAACACCTTTAATACTAGCACCTGAGATGCAGAGGCAAGAGGGTCTCTGTGAGTTCAAGACCAGTCTGGTCTATAGAGTGAGTTCCAGGACAGCCAGGCCTACACAGAGAAATCCTGAGCTGGAGAGATGGCTCAGTGGTTAAGAGCACTGACTGCTCTTCCAGAGGTCCTTAGTTCAATTCCCAGCAACCGCATGGTGGCTCACAACCATCTGTAATGGGATCTGAAGTCCTCTTCTGGTGTGTCTGAAGATAACAACAGTGTACTTATATAAACCAAACTAACAAAAAAACCGACAAATCAAACAAAACAAAACAAAAATGAGAACAACAGAAACCCTTTAGGACTGAAACTACTTCGTTGTGGTATGTGTAAGATGTGCAGCCCTTTGTCAAGGTGTCAAGGTGGCCCTTTGTCAAGTACATGATTCCTGCTAGTCAGCTGCCTGCCTGCTGTGGGTGCAGCATGTCACAATGTCACAGTGTCACATCACAGCCTCCAGGAGCTTACCTTTGATGAATCCCAGAGCCAGCGTGAAAGGCAGAAAATTGACAGTCAATCCTGGGGATCCGATACCTGTTGAAAAGGGTGCACCATTTCATAAGCCCAACACTCTTTTCCAACTTTTGTTTTTTGTAGATTTATTATTATAAATGAGTATACTGTAGCTGTCTTCAGCCCGCCAGAAGAGGGCATCAGATCCCATTACAGATGGTTGTGAGCTAGCATGTGGTTGCTGGGATTTGAACTCACGACCTTTGGAAGAGCAGTCGGTGCTCTTACCCGCTGAGCTATCTCACCAGCCCTAATAAATCTTTTCTTTTCTTTTTTTCTTTTTTTTCTTTTTTCTTTTCGAGACAGGGTTTCTCTGTGTAGCCCCAGCTGTCCTGGAACTCACTCTGTAGACCAGGCTGGCCTCGAACTCAGAAATCCACCTGCCTCTGCCTCCCAAGTGCTGGGATTAAAGGCGTGCACCACCACCGCCCGCTTTTCCAATTTTTAAAGCAGAGATCTAGGAAGCAGGAAGGGAGCTTCACCTTCAGCTTTTGCTGCCTCCTTCCTCTCTGCCATTATGTTCCACATTCTCCAAACGCACAGTAATTCACTCTCAAGACGAGGCCGAGGCTGCGCTGTTGATCTAACAGGCTTTCCTATGGTTGAAGAAGGCAAAGGGGACATTGGCTGACAAAGCCTCCTAAGTACATTTTATCCTCCTTCCTAAACAAAACAGGAGGCCTAGAAAGTTCTAGAAGTCAGCAGGACAGGCCTCATTATCATGGTCTTGGGGTTCTGAGAAACTCTGGATCAACGGTTCTCAGCCTTTCCACCGCTGCTTCCCTTTAACACAGTTCCTCATGCTGTGGTGACCCCAACCGTAAAATGATTTCTGTTGCAACCTCATAATTGTAATGTTGTCACTGTTATGAATTGTAATGTAAATATTTTTGGAGATAGAGAGTTGCCCAAGGGGTCTGGCTCCACAGGTTGAGAAACCACTTCTCTAGAACTATAAGCTACATTCTCTCCCAAAACTGGGAGGCTCTGAAAGAAAAACCACTGCTTTCCATGGTTAGAGCTCACCCTTCTCCTGTCCACATTTCACAATGAATTACTGGGCCTGGGACACGATTTAGCCTTTAGGCACTAACAAAGGTATTTAGTTTTCTTTTAATTTTAAATACCAGGTTAAGGTATTTAACCTGGAGCCTTTAAAAGGCTTGTGTACATTTTTGTTTGGTTGGTATTTTGAGAGTCTCTCCCACAACTGAGTATTTTTCTTTATATATATTTTTATTAGTTCACACTGGGCAGTGGTGGCGCATGCCTTTAATCCCAGCACTTGGGAGGCAGAGGCAGGTGGATTTCTGAGTTCAAGGCCAGCCTGGTCTACAGAGTGAGTTCTAGGACAGCCAGGGCTACACAGAGAAACCCTGTCTCGAAAAAAAAAAAATGAAAAAAATAAAATAAAATAAAACAAACAAAAAAAAATAGTTCACACAAGCAGTATTTTGAAAAGCCAGTACTTTCCCATTATATTGTTTTGTGCATCGTGTTTATCTTCAAACTTTTAAATGTCCACTATAATAAAGTTATCAACCTATCTTAAATAAGTATATTTAACATCTCTGGAATGTTACTAATGTCAGTGAACCTAGGAGCTCATTGTCTCCCCAACCCCCACCCCACTGTCCCAAGAGATACTCTGTTATTCAAGAAAAAAAAAAAATCTTGAGAAACTCGTTCCTTGAAAAGGAGACGCACACTTTCGCTGACAGAAGTGAAATACTTTTCACCTGTTTCATAGGCTAGAATAAATATAATCTCTCACACTATCTAAGATCAGAGAGCAGCTGAGTCACTCCCTAACCCCCCTTTTCAGAGTTGAAGAAATGGAGAGCCAGAGACATCAGTTTCCTATTGAAATCCCACTGGACACCGGGGCAAAATCTAGAGCAGCCCAGGACCCTTCACGAAGAGAGCGTCATTCCAGTGATTATTTGGAAAGATATTTGTTCTTGCTGTTTTAATAGGCGTGAGGGCAGTTGATAGCTAGGCAGTGTGACAGCCATCCCATTGACCTCAGGAATTGTGGAGGATAAAGTCAAAACCGCTGCAGGAAGTGGGGACCCAAGGACAGTAGACAGCATGCCTCTGACCACTAGGCCTCGCTCGGCTGCTCACTGGAATCCTGCAAATCCAGAGGCCCTCCCTGGCAGGCCCTGAGGATACTCCCAGGTGTTAGCCCGAGTGTACTTAATGCAGAGCCCTAAGGGCTTGGTGCTAGCGGCTCCCTTTTCTTCCTGCTTCCTTTCTGGCTGCGTGGCCTTTCTGCCTCTTCTTTTCCAGGAGGTCCTTGACACCCCCTTAGATCAAATACCATTAAAAAAATAAAATCTGTGGGGCGTGTGCGTGCGTGCGTGCGTGTGTGTGTGTGTGTGTGTGTGTGTGTGTGTGTGTGTGTGTGTGTGTGAGAGAGAGAGAGAGAGAGAGAGAGAGAGATCCTGTACACCCATCAGACGCCACTCTGGTATTACCCCGATTTCTGAATGCCCAAATAGGTGGGTGGCCTTTTAAAGGGAGCTGTTTTCTCCAACTCGGATTTAACCCACCATATCACTATAGGTGGATTTTTACTCAAGTTCCCGTGCCCCAACTTTAGTTGAGTAAAAAGGACCAGGTGGTAGGCTAAAGAAAACGAACCTATTTCAAATTTAATCTTAAGGTGGATTTTTTGATTTGTCTGATTTTTTTTTTTTTCCTAAGGGGGACAACATTCAAGACAGGGTTTCTCTGTGCAACCCTGGCTGTCCTGGAACTTGCTTTGTCCACCAGGCTGGCCTTGAACTCGGAGAGCCACCTGTCTCTGCCTCCACTGCCCGGCTTGTTTTTGCTTTTGTTTTTATTACAATTTCTGACATGAGAAGTCTGCCAAGTTAAAAGGAATTGGTGAGGGCTGCGAACATGGCTTGGTGGTAGAGTGCTTGTCTACCAAGCAGGGAGTTCTGAGTTTGATTCCCAGCTCCCCCTAAAAACAAATCAAAACTCTCCAGCTTTCAAGGCTCCAATTAAAAAAGTCCCTCTGGGCCCTTCGAAGTTGGCACAATCAGATTTGAGTGCCTCACAGTCTGGCAGCAGGTCGGAGCTGGAGGCCTTGAGGGAGACTGGTCTCATAGTAATGATAGCTCCACCTCCCGAGGGAGCTGTCCCGCCCTTGTGGTGGGAAACGCATCTGTTCCCTCTACCCCTCCTCTTCTTTCCTGTCTCTCCTGAAGAGTAACATTGGCGTCTGGTTGGTTCAGGTTGTTCGACCAGAGAAGAAAGGGCTCTGGAAAAGACTGAACCCTTAACGGAGGAAATGGAGGATCCAGAGCACCCAGAAGGAATGAATGGTAACCCCTCAACACCTCCTCCCCCCAAAAAAAGCAGAACAGAACCAAGGTGAAAAGCCTCAGTAGTACCAGAGCCAAACGCAACATGAAGGCCAGGAAGCTGGCTCCCTCTCGACTGGTGTCCAGCTGCACATGAGGGGAATGAATGGTCCAACCCAGACATTAGTGCATATTTCCTGGAGAAAGCAGAGCCCAGGTCTGTAGTGTGTTTGTGCCCTTGTGAGGCAAATCCCAAGTGAATTGCACGAATGTGCTGACTTCCGAGGATTTAGTCAGAACAATGACTTGGGTCACTGGGACTTGAAGCGGATATGAGCTACAAGGAAAGACAAAAATAAGTGCAGTAAGGGGGAAGAGAGTCTAGCAGAGCTGACTGCACTCCACTCAAGGTTTACAAACCCAGAGCCCATTCACTGCAACCATCCAAAGCCTTTCCTGGCTGTGGAAGTTACCTAATCACTCCTGGACTGATGGACAGGGTACATAAGACTCCTTTACCTGGCCTTTGTTTCCTGGCCTTTTCTGCTTTGTCTTCCCTCTTGAACTAACTTCCCTAATTTTTCGCATCCCTGACTGTATGCATTACTTGGGTTTAGAGAGGCAGGCACACAGACTGTGACTTAGCCTGACGTCGGGAATCCTCACAGAGCTGGTTTGCAGGCTGCAGGACCTCTAGAAGATCCTCCTCCCAGAGTGGTATGCTAAGGTTGAAAGGAGAGGAGTCGAAGATGCTGGTTCCAGCTCAGCTTCAGTTGGGGCCAGGAGACACAGGCAGACAATGCAACGGGAGCTGGGGACAAAGCAAGGCACCATTAATGAATGAATTAGAATTAATACTCTGACAGTAATCTGGGCTCTATAGAGTGAACTGCAGAAAGACGTTGTGGAGGAAGGTCAGGGGGAGGGGGAGAGTAGGTCAATACTGGAGAGGGCAGGAAGTACAGAGAGGAAGGAGTCACGATGGGGAAGAGTAGGCTGTACTGGAGCTAGAGAAGTAAGAGCTGGGGCCAGAAACCTAGGAAGATCTTATAGACCGAGCCTGGAAGCAAAGACGGAACTTGGGGTTAATTCAATATATAGATAGGGGCTATCTCAGACAACTGTGGGCTCTGGGCCAATACTTGCCACTTAGACGCCACATGGCCTTGATAGAAGACTTGATGTCTCTTAGTCTTGGGCTTTCTAACCTATTGAAAAGAGCCTAGTAATATCGACCTATGGGATTCTGTATACAGTGAGGGAATTGTTGGGAAGCATTGGAAACTGTGTCTAACTCGCCGTAAGTGTGAAATCTAGGGTCAGTGCAACTATTACTACCACCGTTTTGATCTTCTTCACAAACTGCAGCCATGTGGGCAGGTGACATTACAGCCAGAACACAGGACTGAAGAAAGCAGTATTTCATTAAGCACGGGGTCATTAACATGTGGTGTTTCTTACAATGTGCTTTTCCCTCCAAGACTCCTTTTTTGAACGTGAGCTTCCAGGGCTGGTGCCTGGGGTGTGCGTGAAGAACCTGGTAAAGGTTTTTGAGCCCTGTAGCCGGCCAGCTGTGGACCGTCTTAACATCACTTTCTATGAGAACCAAATCACTGCATTCCTGGGTCACAACGGAGCAGGGAAAACCACCACTTTGTGAGTTCTCTGGCAAAGAGGCTGTCTCCATCCTGCCCCATCCACCATCCCCTGGCTTCATTCTCCCAGTAACTTCAGTCTGCTCTTCTTTGAATTTTGGTGGAAACACACACACACACACACACACACACACACACACACACACACACACACACTCAATTTTTTTTTCTGGTCCCAAATCTCTAAGGAAAGCTGAGCACAGCCTTTAATGCCAGCACCTGGGAGGCAGAGGCTGGTGAACTCCATGGGTTCAAGGCCAGCTTGGTCCACATAATGAGTTCCAGGACAGTCAGAACTACATAGTGAGACCCTGTCTGGAACACACACCACGCCCAACTGCTGGGAGGACAAAAAAGATTCTTTTAAGCAAGCATGCTGCAGTATTGAAAGTCCACTCATGTATATTTTATTTAATATCTATAAGAGAAGGTGGAGAACGTTTATCACCCCCTTGGACATTCAGAGTTTAAGTGGTTTTCCCAAAGCCACTGAGTTGGGTAGATCAGTATATGTGTTAGCCAGGTCCTCTCAGCACAATCTTGGGCTTGTTTCTAACACCCTAAGTCCCCTCCTTAACCCCACGTCTCCCACAGTGAGGATAAAGTCATGGCTGCCCATGTCCCAGGTCTAGAACACGTCTGTTTTTATGTAGCACTCCTTTTCCTACCAATTAATAATTAGGATGCTTTAGTGCTGGCGTGGGACCTCTGAGGGGGTGCTGGTTACATTTCAGAGAAAGTGTAGAGAGAACAGTGGAGTAGACTCGCTGCCTGGCAGAAGGCCAAGGGCAGGAAGCTTTGAGGCTCTGGGTGGACTTCTCCCTCCATCCTTTAGTTCTGGAAGGGGCCCGAGCGCCACCTGCTGAGGACAGGCGGTCAGGGCTCCGGTGCGGACCTCCGGTGGGCCGGTGGAGGAGGGGTAGGGGTCAACAAGCCATGTGACAGCAGCCATCAAATCCTTGGCTTACAGAGCCGGGGGAAGGAACAGCAGTGTACACCCTGCTCTGGAATGTGCTGCCGGGCCTTTCAATGGGAATGGAATGCGGGGCTGGTGCCATTGGGCTTGGTTCTGTTTCCCTCTAGTGGCTGATCAACAAAGATTTCAGCTTCTAAGTACAGGTTCAGATAGCGTGCGATTTTATCAGAGCTGGGTGTGGCATCCTAGGGCTATCTCCTTGCTAACCACCGTGGTCAGAGAACAGGAAGCTCCATGCAAGACCCCAGGACCTCTCGAAGACAAACACATTACTTCACTCAGTACAGAAATTAAACTTCCCCTGGGTCAGAACACAAGTGCTGCCCTAATGCTGGGAATAGCATAACATTTTAAGTTTCACTTTGTGCTGGTGCCCGTTTTGTTTGTTTGTTTGTTTGTTTGTTTTTGTTTTGTTTTGTGTTTGATTCACTTAACTTAGACAACTACCCAAGCAGGTGGGAGTCCTGTTTTGTATAATTGAAGAAAGAAAAAAAAAATCACGACATTATTAACATCTTTACGTTTGGTATTCCCCAAATGAAATTGTTCGTGGTAATTCTTATCCATGACTGTGATCAGCCAGTCAGCAGACACGGCCCAGTTGCTCACCATCATCACCTGGGCTTTGTAAAGTCGACAACTGGCTTCCCCACAGTCAAGGGCTGCGCACCCAGGCAAAGCAGTGGGGCTGTGCCCTAAACCCCTTTAATTGACCACAACTGTGACCATGACATTGACCACAATGGCTGGCCACATCAATAGCCACCAAAGGACCACTATGACAGACCTTCACGGTGGACACTACCACTGACCACAGAGTAAAGCAACAGTGACCACGATAGCTGACCACATCCGTGAACACTGCGCTGACAGACTGTCATAATGGACACTACAACTGACCACTGCAGTGACCACGACAGTGGCTATCCCAGGGGGTACAACTGACCACTGAAGCGCTGGCTGAGTGATGATGGGGAGTCTGAGACTGGGAACCCCTGAGGTTCTTGATGCTGGCCCTGGGAGCTCTAGGAAATAAAAAGCAGAGAAAGAAGGCCCTGTGGTCCCAGGCACTAGGACTTGAAGCAAGGCACTGGTGCTAAGTAAACCCTGTGTGGAAACGTTCTAGGCCCCTCAGCTACTGCAGATTTGAGCTTGATAGAGAGATGGGCAGGAATCACTACTAGCATCCTTCTGACCCTCTGTGGGGTTACCCTCATCCCCTGGTGAGTTCTAATGACCCTCTCTTCTGCCACTTAACCCTGTGTGTGGCAGGTCCATCCTCACAGGTCTGTTGCCACCGACGTCGGGAACTGTGCTCATTGGGGGAAAAGACATTGAAACCAGCCTGGATGCAGTACGCCAGAGCCTGGGCATGTGTCCACAACACAACATCCTGTTTCATCAGTAAGTGAACTGGAGTTGAGGTACTCCTGGGCAGGGGTGGGGCTCTGTGGTAGAGGACTTGCCTGGCTTGTCCATCACCCTGGGTTCCACTCCCAGCACCACAGGAAAACAAAATATCTATGGGAAACCCCTGTTGTGTGCTGGCTGGTTTTATGTCAACTTGACCCAAGCTAGAGTCAAAGGAGAGGAGGGAACCTCACCTGAGAAAATTCTTCTGTTAGATCAGGCTATAGGCAAGCCTGTGGGGCATTTTATTAATTAGTGATTGGTGGGGGAGAGAACGGCCCATTGTGGGTGGTGCCATCTGGGCTGGTGGTCATGGGTTCTATAAGAAAGCAGGCTGAGTAAGCTATGGAGAGCAAGCCAGTAAGCAGCACCCCCCATGGCCTCTGCATCAGCTCCTGCCTCCAGGTTCCTGCCCTGCTTGAGTTCCTGTCCTGACTTTCTTTGATGAAGTATAAGCCAAATAAGCCCTTTCCTGCCCAGGTTGCTTTGGTCAGAGCAATAGTAGCACTAAGCCGCCTGTATCCTGTTCTCACCCCATTCCCACCCCGGCACACATCTTTCCAGCCCAACTTAGCAATGCTTTTGTCTGGTCTTCACAGTCAAAAGCCCTTGTCCCTCCAAATGTGAGGCTGTGCTCCTGGTGATCAGGGTTGAGATGTCCCCAGCCAGAGGAGGGACAGTAACTTCTTTATGACACTTTGCCTTACTTGCTCCAAAATACTTGCTGGCAGAAACCAGAAAGAGATTTGTCCCCTTTCCATGTGGACTCCTGGTGCTAGAGACTGCCCTGGGAGGGAGGGGCTTTCATGCCAGTTTGCTTGAGTTTTCTATCTTTTATCATATTCTTCTAGCACTTTCTTCCTCCCTCCCTCCCTTCTCCGCTCCTCCCTCTTTTCTCTCTCTTCCCCCACTCTTTCTAATTGAAACATATTTGCATCCTGACTCTAGTTGTTACACAGGGAAGGAGGAGGGTGAAGGGGAGAAGACAGAAAAATACAAAAGAAAAAAACTGTCGCCAGTCCTTTCAGCGCCCAGAGGCAATTGCTGTCAGTACCTTAAGATACCATTCTTCAGACATTTCTCTGCACGTGTAGGCATGCCCAAAGATTTAAAAATTATAAGGGACAGTAAAATCATATGTACAATTTTGTAACCCCACTTTTTGAAAGTGTGGGTGTTTTGCCTGAGTATCTATCTGTGCCAGAGAAGAGGATATCAAATACACTGGACCTGGAATTAGAGACAGCTGTGATTCTGAATGTGTGTCCTCTGTAAAAGCAACCAGTGCTCTTAACCACTGAGCTATCTCTCCAACTCCATAATTACTTCTTAAGCCTAAGGTGTTATGAATATTTTTTCCATGCAATTACATATTCCTTTAAGAAGTAATGTTTACATACGGTTCTGTTGTATGAATGAACTGTTTAAGTAATTTTCTTATTAGATCTTTAGACAGGACTGGTTGGTCGTTTTTTTTTTTTTTTAAAAGGATTTTTTTTTTTTTTTTTTTTTTTTTTCTTTTTTTTTTTAAAGACTTATTTATTATATGTATGTCCATTGTAGCTGCCTATAGACAGTCTAGAAGAGGGCGTCAGATCTCATTGCGGTGGTTGTGAGTCACCCTGTTGTTGCTGGGATTTGAACTCAGGACCTTCAGAAGAGCAATCAGTGCTCTTAACCACTGAGCCATCTCTTTTTTTTCCTTAAAGATTTATTTTATTTATTTTATATATATGAGTACACTGTAGCTGTCTTCAGACACACCAGAAGAGGGCATTGGATTCCATTACAGATGGTTGTGAGCCATCATGTGGTTGCTGGGAATTGAACTCAGGACCTCTGGAAGAGCAGTCAGTGCTCTTAACCTCTGAGCCATCTCTCCAACGCCCCCGCCCTGCCATTGGTCATTTTATATCACAATTAATACCATGATGAAATTCTTGATTGCTAACTCTTCATAGCCATCTTTATGTTCTAAGGTGAATTGCCCGAAGCAGAATTGCTTAGCCCGCTGCCTTTCTCCTTCTCCTGTTCCCACAGCCTCACGGTGGCTGAGCACATCTTGTTCTATGCCCAGCTGAAAGGGAGGTCCTGGGAGGAGGCCCAGCTTGAGATGGAAGCCATGTTAGAAGACACAGGCCTCCACCACAAGAGGAATGAAGAAGCTCAGGACCTTTCAGGTGCTTGGTATTGGGAGGAGACAGGGCCACATCTGGAGCATCCATTGCCTGCCAATGCGCCTTAGCAGAAGGTGGGGGTGACAGAACAGCAGTTCTCAGCCTGTAGGTCATGACCCCCAACCTGTCAGATCTCCTGCATATCAGGTTTTTATATTATGATTCATAACAGTAGCAAAATTACAGTTACGAAGTAGCAACGAAAATAATTTTATGGTGGTGGCGGTCACCACAGTGTGAAGAACCCTATTAGAGTTCGACCCCAGCCATTTGCATAGTAAAGGGTTGCGGTATTAGGAAGGTTGAGAACCACTTGGGGAGGGCCTTATAATGGGAGAGCTCCTTACCTTTCTGTGACGCTAAGGACACGGTTTTCAGATGATCAGGCGCTAGGAGGCAAGGGTGGTCTTTCAGCATTGATGAAGCCCGGACGACCCTGGGACTGCTGACAGTGTGGGCGTATCTATGGCGGCAGCATCAAACTCTAGCCAGATTTTTTTTTTAAAGATTTATTTATTTATTATATGCAAATACACTGTAGCTGTCTTCAGATGAACCAGAAGAGGGCATCAGATCTCATTACGGGTGGTTGAGAGTCACCATGTGGTTGCTGGGATTTGAACTCATGACCTTCCAAAGAGCAGTCAGGCCGGGCGGTGGTGGCGCACGCCTTTAATCCCAGCACTTGGAAGGCAGAGGCAGGTGGATTTCTGAGTTCGAGGCCAGCCTGGTCTACAGAGTGAGTTCCAGGACAGCCAAGGGCTACACAGAGAACACAGAGAAACCCTGTCTCGAAAAACCAAAAAAAAAAAAAGAAAAAGAAAAAAAAGAAAAACCAAAGAGCAGTCAGTGCTCTTTCCCACTGAGCCATCTCACCAGCCCTGTAGCCAGATTTAAAGAGCCTCCCTATGTGACCAGCTCTGGGCTTTCCTCTTCCCCATGTGGACATCCTGTCTGTGATATCCTGTCATCAGCTTCCTTCTGCCTCCAGGTGGTATGCAGAGGAAGCTGTCTGTTGCCATTGCTTTTGTGGGAGATTCCAAGGTGGTGGTCCTGGATGAGCCCACCTCTGGGGTGGACCCCTACTCCAGACGCTCCATCTGGGATCTGCTCCTGAAGTATCGCTCAGGTGAGGGCTGCTGCTCAGGACCCCGTGCTCTCATTGAGGCTGTTCCAGGAGTCCCGTTTTCTCACACCTCACATTTTGTAGCTGCACACCCTAACAGCCCTTGCAACCACCAGTGAACCCAAGTTCAAGGGGAAAGCCTGCAAACAGGGAGTCACTGAAACGGCCTATCGCTGAAACGGTCCAGAAAGTTGGGTTGGGAGTGTTTACAAAGCATGCACAAAGCCACCAGCCACTTGCATACAATCGCAGCAGTCAGGAGGTAGAGGCAGGTAGAGCAGAAATCCAAAATTAGTCTCAGCTATGTAGCAAGCAAGCCTGAGCTACACGAAGCCCTGTCTCAACAAAACAAAACAAAAATTTCTTCCTACTTTTCGTCCTCCAATCTGGAAAAGTGGAATTGCCCTCTGGCTAAATTACATAATTTATAAGGCATCCTAAGAAGCTTGCTAGGTGCTGCGTGACCTCCCGAGGTGGGGTGTTAGGAACATGGGGCTGGATGTCCAGAAGAGTAGAAGGCTACGTCAGATGAAAGTGCCTTATAATGGGCTCTTTACTTGTCTATCTAGCACCTTCTAGAGGATTGACATCTAGAAGTGACATCATCAGGCAGAAACCCCAGAGCCTGTCCACACAGCTGTAGGGTTCATCCTGCCCAGCCTGGAAGGCCCCCTCCTTTATTCTTCCTGTATTTCTCATGCCCCTCACTGAAGGTTTGCAAGTTAAAATCCTCATCACCTCGTTTTAATAACAGCCCCATTTAAGGAGAAAGTGCTGTGTGTGCTCTTACGAAGAACAAAAGTGGTGTTTAACAATGGGAAGACTGTATACACGTGGAGTTCGTGGATGCTGACAGTGACAGCAGAGATGAGTGTGTCCCACACATGTCAAATTGTTTGAATCATACCTGAAACACAGTACAGAGACATTGTATGTGACAGTGCTTTGCAGGATGCTAGGATATAAGAGTTGTCATCACTGTTACTCCATTATGCTTGCTGCAGAATTAGCTACTTTGTTTTTTGTCTCTTTTAAAGATCTATTTATTCATTTTATGTCTATGAGTACACTGTCGCTGTCTTCAGACACACCAGAAGAGGGCATCAGAACCCATTACAGGTGGTTGTGAGCTACCATGTGGTTTCGGGGAATTGTCCTCTGAAGAGCAGCCAATGCTCTTAACCTCTGAGCCATCTCTCCACCCCTGTTCTTATTTATTAACTCCAAGTTCTGGGGACCACATAACCTGGAGGTTGCTGTACATCCTATCCAGGTTGCCTGGTAACCCACTCTGACCTCCTGCTCACAGGCAGAACCATCATCATGTCCACTCACCACATGGATGAGGCTGACCTCCTTGGCGACCGCATTGCCATCATTTCTCAGGGAAGGCTCTACTGCTCCGGAACTCCGCTCTTCCTCAAGAGCTGCTTTGGCACAGGCTTCTACTTGACCTTAGTTCGCAAGATGAAAAACATCCAGAGCCAAAAAGGTGGCTGTGAGGTACGGGTCTGCCCAGGGAAGGAGCCCAGCTTGGGCGAGAAGGGACAGGCAGTGTAGGGATGCTGTTCTAGATGTAACTGCCCACCGGACCTTTGATTGTTGGGATCAACTTATTACTGGACTATTTGCAGATTTCAGTAATTGTGTTCTAAACTACCCTACGGAGATGCTCCCAAACACACACCAGGCATAACTAATTTTAAATAACCAGAGGGGTTGACCACATGTTATGTGGTGTGCCAGGGGAGTAACCTTGCCCTTCGAGGTTAGACTGCTTTGTTTAGCTGTTTCTCCTTCATCCAGACATTCATGTTCCCCCAATTAAACCTGAATTCTAGGAGTAAGTGAAATCTAACGAGAGATATCCTTGGAGATCGTAACCTAAAACTGATGTGGGGGCAAGGGTAGCCAGCAGAGACCACGGGGCACGTCCTTAGAACCGGGGCTAGTCTCCTGTCATCCTAAGCAATTGATTTTATTCTTCTGTTTTTTGTTTTGTTTTGTTTTTTTTGTTTTTAAGACAGGGTTTCTCTGTGTAGCTCTGGCTGTCCTGGAACTGACTCTGTAGACCAGGCTTGCTTCAAACTCAGAAATACCCCTGCCTCTGCCTCCCAAGGCTGGGATTAAAGGTGTGTGTCACCACTGCCCAGTGATTTTATTCTTTGCTGTTGTCTTTCCTCACATGGAAAATGAAGGGGATGACACTGGCTTCTGGGACATAGGGACATAGTGGAGACAAATGAGACGGAGCATTGTGACTCTTTCCTGGGTTCCTTGAGAACGGGTGCCCCGCACATTCAGGTTGTCACAAGTGTTCTGCCGCAACGTTATTTATGCCTCTAATGGAAATGGATACAGTGGGTTTTCCTGTCCTGGTAGATTTTCACAGCCTGGTGTCCGGAGGGACTGGGAGGAGAGCTGAATGTCTCTCTAGCTGCCACTTGATTAATGACAAGGCAGAGGGATGCTTTGAGGTTCTGCCTCTCTCTCTCTGCCTGACTCACATTCCCTCTGGGATAAAAAGCCAAGCAGCTCCGCCCTCAAAATGCTCAAATGAATTAAGAGATTAAACAGTGAAGAAAAAAAAAGTAATACTGTCCGCAGCTGGTGACGAGAGACAGACGGAGCGGTGGTGACAGCAGTTGGCACCATGACGATGCTATCGTTGACATGATCTGTATCTTGTCAGTCCTTTCTGTCTGTCTGTTGCAGGGGGCCTGCAGCTGCACATCAAAGGGTTTCTCAACCAGGTGTCCAGCCCGAGTCGATGAGATAACAGAAGAACAAGTCCTGGATGGTGAGAGCTGGGCAGATTGAACCTCAGTTCTGGTTCAGTGACCATCTCCCATGTGGTTGGGTGCTCCCTGTTGTGATGTCCTTGAGCAGAGAGAACACTTGCTGTGCTTTGAAGCCCAGCGTCCTGCAGCTGCTCATCCTTTTCTCAGAGCCCGTTTCTCATTCCTAACGTGATTTTAAAGTCACTCATACCTAAGTGCCCTCTCTTCAATGAGGAATCCAACCTTTGTTTATTCCCTGCCCTTACTCACGTTTTTGGTTTTTTTTGTTTTTTTTGTTTTTTTTTTTTTTTTTGGATTTTTCGAGACAGGGTTTCTCTGTGTAGCCTTGGCTGTCCTGGAACTCACTCTGTAGACCAGGCTGGCCTCGAACTCAGAAATCCGCCTGCCTCTGCCTCCCAAGTGCTGGGATTAAAGGCGTGCGCCACCACCGCCTGGCACCCTTACTCATGTTAAGCCTTGATTTTTACACTCCTCCTGCCCTTTAACAGTGTGGACACACACCCTCCTCCAGGGGTGCCAAGGCAGCCTCTGGCTCTCTCTCTTTTTAGCGGTTTATTTGTTATTTTTATTTTGTGTGTATGGCTGTTTGCCTGCATGTATGGAAGCGAGTCACCTGTGTGCAGTGCCTGCAGAAGCTAGAAGAGGGCATTGGCTCCTCTGAAACGACAGAGAACAGGAACTGAACCCAGGGCTGCCATAAGAACAGTGAGTGCTCCTGACTGTTGAGCCAAAGCTCCATCCCTGCATGTCTCTTACATGGAGGATCTGAGCTTGTGAGTGTGAAAGACGCAGGAAAGGATGCATGGCGCCTCTGTGCAATGTCACACATTCCCCTCATCCTGCCCAGGTTCCCAGTGAGCCTCCCTGGAATTTAAGGGTATATTCTCTCAGAGGCCTCTCACTGTCCCCAGAGAGAGCCAGGAAATAAGCTCACCTGTCAGATCTGACCTCAGGGTCCCAAGAGCTCACTAACGACCCTTTCCACTCTCAACCTCTGCC
>JADRCC010574817.1:0-17561 GCA_019843855.1 Hylomyscus alleni | reverse complement strand
TCTTACAGGCCTAAGCCTAGAAGCTTCTTTCCTCCATACGATATACTCTTCCAAGCTGCCTAATTCAGTCTAGCTTCTCTTGACTTCTGACCAAATTGGCCTAGGTAGCCTCATACCAACTTTGTTGATATGTTCTAATCTTCTGTCTCATTCTCATTCTGTGGTTCATTCTTTCTTCCTGTGTCTAGCATATTCTCTCAGCAACCTCTCTCTATAAAATTATCCAAGTAAAACTGCCATTGTCTTCCTCTCTATTATCTATCTATCTATCTATCTATGTATCTATCTATCTATCTATCTATCATCTATCTATCTATCTCTTGCTCTGCTTTGATCTCTTCAGCATGCCTCTCTTTCTTGTGCTGTTCCTGTGAGAGTTTGGCATGTCCTATCTCTCATTCATTATGTCAAATCATTCTCCGATTCATCATTTTGTCTGCTTCTCAAATATAAACCTTTTCAAATCTGGCTGCTTCTTTCTAAAATTAAGATTACCTTCATTGTTTTGGATGAAATGTTTGTATTAGGGTGTGTCTCCATTCCAGCCAGAGGGACTAAAAGCATATCATTTCAGCCAGATCACATAGGCCTAGAAGTTCTTTAGATTTGAATCTTTGCCAGAGCAGCCATGTTTCTGGATTAAAATTCCTCTATAATGAATGCAGCCCATAGAAACACTAGGAAACTTATTTTTCGATCCTTTCATACTGCCTCACTACAGAATATAAGAGTTTCCTGTATGATTCAGTTTATATAAATAAAGTTTAACAAAAATCAGCAAGACAAAGAGGCCAGACATATATTTTTAAGTCACTGTCTGTTAGAGTGAATAGAAGTTAGGTAAGGAGTGGCATTGTGTGGGGCAATGGGCAATTCTGACAGCCAGAGTCCAGTAGAGCAGAACCAACTTGGAACCCCAGAGACCCACTGAGCATCTGCTCACAGGGATGGCAGGCATTCGGTGAATTGCTCCTGAGAGACTAAAGGCTCAGATTTCAACCCAACCCCCCACCACGACCCCAACAGGAGAGATGTGTAGTATTAGTCAAACCCTCTTACATGCAAATAAAGATTCTCAGCCCAAACCAATGAGATATATCTGCTGTCAAAATCTGAATGATCCCCCAAAACTATATATATGTATGGTATCCAGGGAAGTAAAGCATGTGAAAGATCTACTCCGTGGTCTGAGTCTTTTGTTCTAGAGCTGTAACACTTGGGAAGAGGTCTGCTCTCCCAAAACGTGGCCTGAAGCTGCGCTGCACTCCTCGCAGGCTAGTCGGCCCGACGGCCCAGCCTAACCCGACTCAGTGCAGGGCAACACGGAGAAAAGAGCATCTTGAAAGACAGGGCAGAGACGCCCCTTCCGTGCTTGCTTGATTCTATGCACAAGGACTCCCCCAATCAAGCCAGGCCAGAGATCTCCATGGGAAACTGCAGACAATAAGACCCACAGCATTGTATAGGCCTCTTGCCAAAATGCTTTGGCCATTTTCCTGATACATCATAAAATAGGAATATTTCAGGTTTTTTTTGGTGCTCATAGATAATACCTTAATTCTTTAGCTTTTCATATCCTTCTCCACATTCCTAACTTCTCTACTATCCAATTGCATTCTTTGTCATTCACCTGTTCCTCAAACCTCTGTTATCCTTCATCTAGAATGATACAGATCACTACCATCTTAGTCTCTTCAAAACCCTGTCCAGAGCCTATCTAATGACATTAATCTGTTGGTCTTTTTTAAGACATATATTCTGATTTTTTTTTTTTTTACTTTTAGTGTATTTTTTTGTGATTGTAAGATCATGAGCACAAGTCCCCTTCTTATCTGCCTTCTAACATAGTAATTCCACCAACCCACCCCAAAATCAAAGCTTAGGAAAATGTCTTGTCCTGTCACAATATGCCCCAAAATATTTGCCTTTGTCCACACACCTTCACTTACAACTGTTTATTGCAATGACTCTGTCTTCAATCATGTCATCATTATTGGATCCTCATTGGCCCTCCTCTCGGTTTTTCTGATGTTGCTCTGTGTCATGGATATCCTGTAGCTTTGGATCAGCAAGACTAGCTCTTTCACATGTTCCAACACTTCAGAGATGGTGTGGCTTTTGAGGTTGGCCAACTCAAAATCCTGGATCTGGTCATGGGTAGCAGCTGAGCTGGTCAGCCTTCTGCCTCTCCAACAGCACTACCAGAAGGATCTCTCCAGAACAGCTCTAACTAGCCTTCCTTGGTGTTGCCACAGGCAGGAGGCCGGAAAACTCTCCATTCTTGGACATGGAGGCTGCTGGCCTGAACCCCTGGCATCCAAAGCCAGTTAAACTTTCTGCCCAGAACAGGCATGAGGACAACTCTCACAAGTGCTGTAGCTGGCAGGATGCTGAGCCAGTTCTCCTGATATCACACCTTTGGGATTGGTTCAACTGTGCCTTTGCTATCAGCTCCATTATTTTGTCCAATTGAAGTCCATGCCTCACTTTCCCAAGTGCTACAGCCATTGAGTGACAGGGTTAGTTCTCCTGCTCCTACAACTCCCAGGTCACCTGTCCCAAATGCTGAGGTGGTAAGAGGCAAGGAAGAAGAGGATATTGTCTCCATACCAAAGTTTCCCTACTGCCTATGAGTAGGGCCATGTAACCCAGGTACCTCCCACTAAGGCCAACTAGCAATTTCAGTTAAAAGACCTAACTAGGGACATCAGACCCTGTTAATGACTGTCAGTGTGGCATCAAAAAAACCTGGTCAGAGACAAGCAGCCTGAAGCTAAAAGGTTACCTGGGCTAATTTCTTCAATGAAATCATTTCTCTTATTTTGTTTCCTACTAGGATTTTCTTCTAGCAATATTTTCTGTCTTTAACTTTTTTAAGTGCATCCCTTAGGTCTAGTACTCTGGGTTGTAAGCAGGTGTGTTCTATTAACTTGAGTATGTATCTGGCCATAGCTCTTTATTTAAAGAAATAGAATTAGTAATATTACTGGAAGAATCTCTGCATATATCAAACCAGTGAAGATCTCAGACCCAGTGAATTTTGAGGCTATTCAGGGACAAACATTTTTGTTTCATCCATGACACTATTATGAGAAAAATCTAACACTCAAAAGACCTGTTATTTAGCCTTTTTTAAATAGAGTAGACAGTTACTGAACATAGTAAATGGAACTTCATTTATAGTCCCAAGTTTGAGGAATAAAATTATTAATATTTAGTTTACATCTTTCATTATCATTGCCACTTCAATGTGATTTCTCAAATTTTACTGGTTGCTCAAGTATTATAGTAAAAAACATTGCAAATGTAAAGGAGAGAATTATCTATATTCCCATACCTGGAAAGCTTTCATTTTTATTTTTAATACTTGTATATAAATGCATGTTGGTGCAGTCAGTTTTAATATCTTGTTTAAAATGCACTGTTTTTATATTCTGTCTTCCATAAACTCAGTTTTTATGATTTTTGTCCTCATCTATTATTTTCATTTATAGGACAAGATTTATCAAATAAACACACATCCCAATGTAAAATACCTTAGAGAACTATTGTTGCCATCTTAGTTGTTTTACACCACATAGTCACCTTAATCAAGATAGTGGTCAGGTTACACAGTTGTTATTTTAAAACATCTTTTTAACAAAAATTAAAAAAGAATTGAATCCAAATTACATGTATAATTTTGTAGTAAATTATTATTACCTATGTATATATTTTCAATTATCAACAATTTTGTTATATTTCTGTTAACTTTTTCTAACAGATTTTACAAAATTTTATCCATACCCAATGATCTTAAAAAGTAGTTTAGACAATACTTTTTCAAATCTTCAGTAAAGTTCATACTTCAGCAAAAGTCTTACTGAGTTAAATGAAACCAGAAGATAGATAGATAGATAGATAGATAGATAATAGATAGATAGATAGATAGATAATAGATAGATAGATAGATAGATAATAGATAGATAGATAGATAGATAATAGATAGATAGATAATAGATAGATAGATAATAGATAGATAATAGATAGATAGATAGATAGATAGATAGATAATAGATAGATAGATAATAGATAGATAGATAGATAGATAGATAGATAGATAGATAGATAGATAGATAGATAGAAATGAGAAATAGCAATAATCCTCATTGGGATTAATCTAACTCTAAGCAATTTTAAAGCATACAGTGACTTCTGCTGTGCTATTGTGTTTCTATCCTTGTCACAAACTCAAGTAACACACCTTATACAGGACAAAATTTTGGAGGAATCTTTTAAACAATCATGATTAGGACTGGGTGGAGATGGTGCCCCAGCACTAGCTTTTCAATAAAGTAGGACAGCATAAAACATTTTAATATTATCCTCACCTAAAATACACCTGAATCTCTGCAATCGAAGATTTTCACACATTGTTTTAATTTTCTCAAGAACAATAAGCAGCAAAACATGCAACCCACTCAACACTACAACTAGTTCATGAGTGTGCAAGAAAACACATTTCCATCACACAGAAGTTTCAAAAGAAAGTTCATGAGGTGAGAGGACACCATACAAAAACAACTACTGGGTGGCCGCCTTTATTCATATGCACAACAGCCAAGTTCTTCCCCGCTTTTATGTCGTTCCTTCAAGTACAGAACCTTCCAGATTCTCAGACTCCATGTCAGGATCCCTCTGGGAACCAAACAATGAGGGCGAGCAGTATCCAGTCTGAATCTCTGACTTAAAAATTAAGTCCACATACAGTTTTTTTCCGAATTCATCTAAATGTTGGCTATGGACAGGGTTCTCAACTACACCACTGAGGGCTGTTGTGAACTACTTTTTCACATCCTCGGCATAGAGAACCAGTTGTTTCCCAAAGCACTGGGATTCTTTAATTTATCTAAAGCCCCAAAGTGGAAGCCTCCAGGTCCCCAAGGCAAATCAAAAAAATTGGCAGCGTCAGCTGTACATCCATCTCTTCTTGGGACATCAAAATGATATAGGCCTGGGGTATTCACCAAACTGTCAAAATAAAGAGGACTTTTATTCAGATAGTGTTTGGGCAGGGTATTCTTGGGAGTCAAGATTTCAATGATGTAGCCTCAAAGCACAAAAGACAGGGGGTTTCTAAAGGCAATTTAAAACATAAGATTATATCAAATCTATGTGCAGACATGCATCCTGCAATCAGACTACATTCTTTTTACATACATATGAATCTTTGCCTAAGTGCAACCATGTCTTAGTGCAATCATACTGTGTAAAAAACTTATGGCAGGCAATATTCCTGGTATTTTTGAGCAAGCAAGTTTTGTTTACAAACACAGAAGAAGTGGTTCACATTGTAACCATTATTTTGATGAACAGCAGTTTCTTTAATATTATACAATAGTGGCCCTTAACATTCCATAAGCTTCCATCTGTCCTGGAATCATTGGGGCTTTCAGGATAGAGGCAATTTTGTTTCATAGATCTCTTGATCACACTAAGTTATACTTAAAACATAAACTTATCCATCACATAGTAAATTTGCTTAGTCAAATTATTTCCAAGGGAGAAATAGTAAGTCCTTATATAGACATACCTACCCTTAGGTCAATGAGGGGAAAACTTACTATAGGTTCCTTTATCTTAAATGCTGTAAACTGCTGTTTCAGAGGACTGGAATCAAAACAGACTTCTTTTTACCAAACTGCTTTAAGACAATGAGAAAAGACCACTGAGAAAAGGCCAATCATTTCCTCTCTTTACCTCAGCCTTTTGAGAAACAAAGGAACCTATATAATGAAATCTCCTTCAATTCATCCCAGAAGTTTACCAATCAAAGTAGTAAGACACTGTCTCTGAGATAGCCTCATAAAATTTGTAAATGTATCTAGTTTCAGTGGTAATTGAGATACATCTCAGTGATAGAATACATGCCTTCCATGAAAAACAGTAGTTATAGTATTCCCAAACACGTGACAAAATAATAAAATAAACATGTACACTTAAATAAATCTCTTGGTTTTGTCATTTCTGAGTATAATATCATCAAGTCATTATACTTAAATAAGCATGCTTTCCAGGGAGAAATCTGATAATTTCCAAGGCTCTTCTGGTAATTTGCTACACAAATATGTTTGTCCATTGTTCAATGCTGAAAAAGATAATTGAAAAATTACAGACAAAATATTTATTTTATACTGAAAGGATAACCCATTAATAATCTTTCACTATCTTTACTTCTCAAATTTCCTCCATATTTGATTTAATTTTGCAAATGTTAAATAACTTTGATTCTATACAATTCTTACCATAGTGTTTAAAAATATTTTTTATTTTAGTTCCTGTCATTTTTAGGCTAAAAAACTGTGGGTCATAACTAGAAACTCCTGAATGCAAGCAAAACCCATTCCAATTACTTACTACTCCAATCAATCCTCAGAAAATGTAAACCTCAAAAGCCATAAGACTTTAGTTCCATAACAAATTTAGATTCTACTTAGGTAAACCTCCTTTTCCTCAACGTTCTTCTCAATGCAAGGTGGACATCCTTATTCCTTATACTGTAGATGAAAGGATTCAGCATTGGACCCACAATGGTATAAAAGATGGTAGAAACTTTATCTTCATCCACAGATGCACTAGAAGGCTTAAGATACATGAAGGCTGCAGCTCCAAAGAAAAGTGAAACAGCTATTACATGGGAGCCACAGGTACTGAAGGCTTTTGACCGACCTTCTGCAGAATGGATGTTGAGGATGTTGGAAAGGATTAAGGTATAAGAAACAAACAGAGTCAGGCTGGGCACTATGACATTGACGCCCACAACAATGAAAACTACCAGCTCATTGATGGAGGTGCTTGTGCAGGAGAGTTTAAGGAGAGGAAGTACATCACACACATAATGATTGATGATGTTGCCATCACAGAAGTTGAGTCTCAGCATGCAAACTATGTGGGACATGGCACCAGCAAAGCCCATCAAATACACACCCACAGTCGCTAATAGGCAGACCTGATGAGACATAGTGACCTGGTAAAGCAGGGGTTTACAAATGGCAGCATATCTGTCATAGGCCATTGCTGTCAAAATGTAACATTCATCAATAACAAAGAAGGCAAAGAAAAAGAGCTGAGTCAAGCACTCAGCATGAGAGATAACGTTCTGCTTCACAAAACCCACCAGCATTCTGGGGGTTATGACAGAGGAATAGCAGAGATCTGTTAAGGAAAGGTTGAAGAGGAAGTAGTACATGGGGGTGTGCAGGTGAGGATTCAACACAATCAGAACAGTCAAGCCCAGGTTCCCCACAGTAGACACCACATAGATTCCCAAGAACAGGAAGAACAGAGGCAGCTGGAGCTCTGGCTGCTGTGTCAAGCCCAGAAGGATAAATTCTTTCACTGAAGAGGCATTTCTTAAAGCCATTTTCTCATAAATCATGTCTGTAAAAACAGTAAAAATTGTAACATTATAATGAAATCCCAGCACCCATCAACCTACCACAGTAATATGAGACTAAGAACCAAAATAGATAAATTGAAGCTCACAATTCTCTGTTTACTACATTTTATGAGAGTTATGGTACTGAAATAGTCATAAATACATTGAAGTCATTTGTTGGGAATAATAATCAGGGAAATATTGACCATTACTTCCTCTGAAGCATCTCAGTTCTACTTCTACCTTGACTATCCATCTCAGTAATAATTTCAAAAGAGAGGAGACAAGGCACATCCAAGACTCATTGTGTTGCTCATTTGTAGTTAGTGGGAAGAAAATCATGCACCCATCCAATTGAATAATTACCTTTGTACTTTGAGACTGGACAAATGATTTTACTGACTCTTCGGTACTCTCACAGGAGGACAAATACAAATGGTGAGCTATAAAGAACAGAAAAAATTATTTTCTGTTTTTGCCTGGTTTATCTCTTTGGAGATGAGGGAAATTAATTTTGGCCTGGACAATCCAGAGCCCTCATTCTTTTGGATTCTGAGGAGCCATTTGCTCTGGATCATGATTTCAGGTGGTGCCTTTTCCTATAATTCTGTCTTTATAATAGTAGTTGGTAAATAGCATCTCCTGATGTCACAAGAGACACCTGATAATGACCCAAGAGGGTTTTATGATTTGTAATCTCAGGGATCTGATTAAAATTGAAAGGCTTATGTTTCCCAAGTATTTTCCCAACAGATCAGGTGTTTTTACTATGGTACTTAAAAATTAGTTCAATACAAACTACTTTCACTCATTTAGAGGTAGACAATTTTGTTTCATAGTCTTATACACTTATTCAATGTATTTTGATGAAGTTCATCTCTGATGTCTTTCCTTTCAATTCCTTTCTCATCCTACTGTCACTATTGCCTCCCCAATTCATTTGTTCTTTTCAATTATTTAACACACTGTGTCTATTAAGTATTAACTGTTTGTGTGTTTGTGTGTTTGTGTGTTTGTGTGTGTGTGTGTGTGTGTGTGTGTGTGTGTGTATGAGGGTCATCTACTTGGAAGTGGGTAGCCTTTGTAAGGGATTCATTCTTGAAATGGATGGGGTTTCTCAAAGTATTCATCAACTGCCAATAGTTACTCAGCTAGATGTCAAATTGATGACCATATCTGCCATTCCTTTTTGGGTCATATCAGGCTTTGATTTACTCTTATGCCTACAATTGTTACCACTGTGTGTTCCCTGAGAATATCATGAAAAACATTGTTTTATTGTAGTCTTGTATCAGCTCTAGCTCTTACAATCTTCCCACTCCCATGTCCTGAGTGATTCCTGAGATTTAGGTGAAGGGATGTGATGTGGAGTTCCTTTTTAGGACTGAGCACTCGCCATCTTTTATTATCTCCCTGCAAACTACCTATAGCTATCTGGGTTAATCTCAATTTATTGCTAAAAGAAACATCTCAGAGGTCATTAAAAGAGACTGAGAGATGCACTAGTCTATCAGTATAATAGAAAGGCATTAGGAATCAATTTAATACTACATCCATAGCAGGTAACCACCATAGATACTTCTCTTTGATCTATTGATCTATCTGTTTAGCCTCAGGAGTTGGCACCAATAAGTATGGTAGGAGTGAATTTTGTCTGTGGAGCAAGCCTGAAATTCAATCCAAATGTTGGTTACTCCTATAACACTATGACAACATTATATAAATGGATATGTCCTTCCAGGTCAGCCATTAATGTAGCTTTCATAATTCACATCTGAGTAAAATGGATCATTATGTTTCTCCTTTTACCAAATATATAGACTTCTAGTATTATAACTTTGAACAATACCAGATTACTCTCCCAACTTCGTATATAAGACAAAACCAACTTTCAAAAACTGACACATTGCTATCTCCTTAAATCACTCAGAATCACTGAGAAACAGGTACCATGAAAAAATTAGTTTCTCACTAACCTTCAAAGAAAGCTGAGGGCATGAGTGTTTACCATAAGTTTATATAACACAAGTAGAATTATCATAACTTCTTTTCAAGTATTCATGTTTGAATTGATTGTTTGGACTCTGGAATTATATGTAGATGGATATAATTTAAGTCCATTGTTTACATAAATGAAATTAACAAAGAATAAAAAATGCAAGAACAAAACATATGTATGCATAGAAATGTTTTTCCTTAGCACTCTAGACAATGGGCTAGTGGGTAGATACAAGCTTATTTTCTCAATGTTATGACTTGATTATATGGTGTCTTCTTCAATAGGACTAATCAGTAAGTTTGGGGATAACCAAGAGCAGTGGCAATAGCTTAGACTATTGGGGGCTCTATGGGACACTACTTGCAAACAGCTTCACAAAAAGGTAGTTCGTTCCTTATTTTGGGTTTTTTCTTTGCTAACCTGTCTGTGATGTCTAAGAGAAACACTATCTACCAGAGATGGGGCAGCTCCATTGAAATTCTTTTTATACGTGAGTATATTTTAGGAAGCTTGTATAATAGTAGGATTACAAATGACTTTCCTCACAAGGTTAGTATTAGTTAACCTCCTTCATACTCACTCCTGCACTTTGCCATTCCCTCCACTGTCCCACTGAACCCTTCGTAATTCTTTATGCCTCATCGTTCCTTTACATCACCTGTGTTCCATTCTCACATACATTTTATTATTGACACTTTAGGCACACTCCAAGTAAAAAAAGCATGAAAACTAACTAGTCTCATATACTATGGATTCTCCATACTTTCTATCATTAGATGAAATCTTATTTTTTTAATTTGATTTAATGTATGAGTGCTCTACTGCATAGATATCTGCCTGCCTAAAGAGAACATCAGATCTCATTACATATGGTTGTGGGTCACCATGTGGTTGCTAGGAATTGAACTCATACCCTCTGAAAGAACAGCCAGAGCTCTTAACCGCTGAGCCATCTCGCCAGCCCTTAGATGAAATCTTATATCCTTCTTTACAATGTCTTCTTTCATATATATCACACACAAATAATATAAAATATCTTGGTGTAACTCTAACCAAACATGTGAAAGATCTATATGACAAGAATTTTTTTCTCTCAAGAAAAAAATCAAAGAAGACCTCAGAATATGGAGAGTTCTCCCATGCTCATGGATTGTTAGAATTAATATAGTAAAAATGACCATCCTACCAAAAGCAATCTACAGATTCAATGAAATACCATCAAAATCCCAACACAATTCTTCAAAAAACATGAAAAGAGCAATTCTCAGAATCATCTGAAGAAAAAAAAAAGACAGAGTAGCAAAAACAACTCTTAACAGTAAAAGAAATTCTGGGAAATCTCTATCCCAGACTTCAAGCTATACTACAGAGCAATAGTGATTTTAAATAAAACTTCATGGTATTGGTACAGAGACAGACAAGTTGATCAATGGAATAAAAATGAAGACCCAGTATAAAGCCACACACTTATGGACACTTGCTCTTTGACAAAGAAGCAAAAAATATACAATGGAAAAAGAAAGAATCTTCAATGAATGGTGGTAGTCCAACAGGAAGCCTGTATGTAGAAAAGTGAAAATAGATCCATATTTATCACCTTGCATAAAGCTCAATTTTAAGTGGATCAAGGACCTCAACATTAAGTCAGATACACTGAATCTTATATAGGAGAAAGTGGGAAAGAACCTCTAATTCATTGGCACAGTGGAAAATTTCCTAAACAGAACTCCAATGGCTCAGGCTCTAAAATCAAGAATTGATAAATGAGGCTTCATGAAACTGGAAAGCTTCTGTAAACCAAAGGACATAGTTGATAGGATAAATCAAATTGGGAAAAAAAATCTTCGCTAATCCCACATCCAATAGAGGACTAATATCTAAAATATATAAAGAACTCAAGAAGCTAACCACCAAAAAATCCCAAATCCTAAATGGGGTATAGAACCACTAATAAGTGGATATTAGTCAAAAGAGTACAGAATACCCAGAATGTAATCCACAAAACTGAAGAAGATTAACAAGCTGAAGGACGCAGGTGAGGATGCCTCAATCCCACTTGGGAGGGGAAAGAAAGCAATGACAGGAGCAAGGGGCAGAGCAAGGAAGGGAGCTGGGTAGCTGAGGGAACATGACTAGGTATTCAGGGGTGAAAACAGGACTGAAGCCATGAGGGCCAGCAGAAAGAATGGAAACAGGCAATCTCAGGAGGTAGGAGTTGGGGGAATCCTTTAGAATGTACCAGAGACCTGGCAGTTGGGAGACTCTAATGACTCAAAGGGAGGAACCTTAGATGAAATGCCCTACAGTGCGGCAAGGGAACTTGTAGAGTCCACCTTCAGTAGAAAGACAGGATATCAAGTGGAGGGATGTGGTTGCTATCTCACAGTCAAAAACCCTGACCCAGAATTGTTTCTGTCTGAAATAACTGTAGAGACAAAAATAAAGAAGAGCCTGAGGGAAAAGAGTTTCAGTGACAGGCCCAAACTGGTATCCAGTTCAAGGGGGTTCTCCTAGACCTGATACTATTACTGATGTTATGGTGTGCTTACAGACAGGAGCCTAGCATGGCTGCCTTCTGAAAGGCCCAACGAGCAGCTGAAAGAGTCAGATGCAGATACTTACACCCAATCAATAGACTAAAGCAGGGTCCCCTGAGGTTGAATTAGGGAAAATCTGGAAGAAGCTGAGGAGGAGCAGGAATTCAGAGGAAGACCAGCAATGTCAACTAACCTGGATCCCCAAGATCTCCCAGACAATGAGCCACCAACCATGCAGCATACATCAGCTGATATGACACCCTTAACACGTATACACCAGAGGACTGCTTGGTCTGGCCTCAGTGGGAGAAGACATACCTAATCCTCAAATGACTTGAGGCCTCCAGGAGTGGGGGCGACTAGTGAGTTGCAGGGTTGGGATGAGGACATCCTCTTGGAGATGAAGGAGGAGGTATGAGATTAGGAACAGTCAGAGCACAGACCAGGAGGGGAATAAGTACTGGACTTTAAAAGATTTAAAAAATAATATTAATAAAAAGGAACGAAGGGAGGGAGGTAGGGAAGAAGGAAGGAAGGAAGGAAGGAAGGAAGGAAGGAAGGAAGAAAGGATCCCTACAGCTTTACTACCTGAATATTACCCTAATTTTCTGAAAATGCTGAGAATTCCCAAAGTTTGTTCTAACAACATGTAACATAGACTTGTTTCACAGGAAACTTCATAATAGTGAATTCTAATAAGATCTGAAATGCCAAAATTAATGTTCTATTCCTTTTGGAATGAATTGGGAGACAATTTTTTAAATCTTTTGTCACATAAAATTGAAACAATATCAGTACTTAGATTAATATGGCATGAGTGGATGGAATAAAATGACAAGCACTAGAGAGAGGGAAGAAGGATGAGTTTCAGAGGCAAATGCACAGGCAGTGAGTGGGAACAGAAAAATGTTGCTGAAAAAGGGATAGGTAAAGGAGAGGAGAGAAGGAGAGAAGGTAGGGAAAGAAATGGGGGAAAACAAAAGGTTGCTGAATTAAGAATAATGCTGTAAGAAGTTCTGATAAACAAAAAAATAAAGGAGACATTGCAAGAGAGTACTCAGCAAGATTTCTCATTAAAGGAAAACTAGGAAACAGCAGCAATAAAACCTTCAAGAATCTACCCTAAGGGCTAACAAAACTGTAGTAATGCTACACGCAGAGGTTTAAAGAATGAAAGTTTTTTCAGATTTTTATCTTTAATCTTGAACAGCTGGTCATGAAAGTACAAGTTTGAAGTAGAGGAATGTTCCGGGGGGGAAAAAAGTGATATATTCAGAAACAACTGTAAGGACATGAGAAGAATCACAGGTCATTTCTCTAGGTAACAAAGCCAACTATTGATGAAACGTATGAGAAGAAAATAGTAAACAACATGGGAAAAAGAAGAAAAAAAGGATTTCCCTCAATTGCAGATTTTTATATTTTAGATAAAAAGAAATATAACAACTATCAACATGAACCTCAATTATTCTTGACTCTAAAATTACTGAGGGAACAAAAATTCCTTAGGGCAAACTTGAAATAAGCCCCTCAGGACTGATGTGCCTTGGTGTCCCATAGCGATTAGGACTTGGAAATTCATTAAAATGCATTCCATGTAAAATGTTATAAAATGGTTAGTTTTGTTTTAATTATCATTTTTTATTCTTCTCTCTCCTCCAGTAACATGCAAGGTGCCTCCTACACGGTGAACGATAGTCAATAGGAGTGAAGCTTCTAGCTGAGTACTAAATTAATTTCTCCCTATTCAGTGACATTAAATGGTGTCAGAAATAAGACCCTATTGTCAGGGTGTTAACTGAAACCAGTAATGTCCTGGTCAATAGCCTATGATGTTTGGGGTGAGTCATTCTACTGGACTTTTTTGATCAACAAGTTAGCAAGATGTAATGTGTTCTTGACACTGACGGGGATAGGTAGTGGTATACAATGTCTAGTTGAGGCATTGTCTCCCCCATTATATGGTCACTCCTTTAAATTTCTCTTCTATGTATTAGGAAAGTGATACAGTACAAGGGTTCCACACAGCTTTTCAAAAATCCCTTAGCACTATTTGCCTCTTTGCTTGAAGCAATCGCCAGTACCTCAGGCTCTTGTAATTTTTCTGTCCCCTAATCCATGAACCTGAGGGGAGAGGTACTGTATGAATGTCCCATTTACTGTTGAGAACCCCAAAGTCCCTTGTTCTTTGCATGTTAATCAAAAGAGAGTCTCGATGTCAATTCTTATCTATTGCAAGAAGCTTCTCTGCAGTGGGTTAACAGATACATTGATCTATGGGTACAGCATAACTCATTAAGAATAATTTTAATATATGTACATTTAACAGAAGTTACACAAGAAAAGAATGCCCCTCAACATTCCTTAACATTCCAAATCTGTCCTTGGGCCACTGGTACTTTCCAGGCTAAAGGCAAATTTATTTCATAAATCTCTTAATTATAGTAATTTAAACTAAAAGCACAGTTAGTCATCATATTCTCCCTTAGTTGTACCTTGAGTCAAATTTTTGACTCTGCAGTAGATACATTTTAATATTGAGATTTGATAATTATGAGCTTATGGCACCCATATGGGAATTTGTATATCTGCTTAAAGCATTTCTGATGCCTCAATTGTCATTAGCAATCATTAGGAGCACTAGTGAGAGAGGTCCTGGGAGAGCAGACAGTACAGTTGTTACCAAGAAGAGATCTGAAAATGAGAACAGGAACGAGTGGCTTGCCTTATTTTGGATCTTTTCCCTATCTAGAATGGATTTTTGTTGTTGATGTTTGGGTTTTTTTTTTGTCTTTTTTTGATTTTCTCTTGTCTTGTTTTGATTGTTTGATTTTTATTTTCGTTTTAGAGTCTTTGGAGTTGAGAATTTGTTTTTACTTTTTATTTTTTGTTCATTTTTATTTGTTTGTGTGTGTGTGTGTGTGTGTGTGTGTGTGTGTGTGTAGCCAGATCTTCCCTAATAACTCTTGAGTGATTTGTATAGAAACAATAATTTTCTCTTAACGCCATGTAAAAACATCTTAGTTCTGCATAGAGCAGGTCTTGAATCGTATTATAATGTAGAACTTCTTCTGCTAATGAATCAACCTGTTGATAGATCTTTGTTTGGTTTAAATAGGTACCTTCTTGATATTGAAGGTGACCAGAGGCCAGCATAAGTCCTGGTATAGGAGTAGTCAGTAGAGGTAGCCATTTGTCCACTTTGCAAGAGAGAATGGAAGTGACTCCTTCTATGGAGGGAAACTAGATGCTCTTGGACCTGCCATTCCAGCCTTTTTGTTAAGGATAACATGTGATGTACTCTATTCTGTTAACGCCTGTCATCTAAAATTAGGATATTATTGTTAGGGCACTGGAGCACTGGAATGTCAGTCAAAGACAGACTCAGAATGCAGGCAGTAGATATTCATCAGAAGCATCTGGTTTCTCTGACCCCGCTGAAGACATAGGGAACAGTCAGTCACATTGTTCTGGTTTACAGCAGCTTTCAGCAAGTTCAGGGCTCTCCAGTTTTATAAGACCTCTGGAACTTGTGTGATATAGATCACTTTGGAGTAGTTTGTACTTCATAGATGATTTCTGGGTAGGGTCAAGGGTAATGTCAATCAGCTGAGTGAAAATCTGCAGGTCTGATATAAGCTGGGGGCAGAAGTCAAAATTAAGAAATGTAAAGTAAAAATCTTACATTAGGAACTTCCTCAGGAATAGAACATAGGCAGGGAGCTTAGGCTGTTGAATGACTTGACAGGAGTATTTATCTGGAGTACATTTGTCTGTTACAGGTAGACCCAAGTTCAGCCTCTCTGAACTTAAATGAATTTTTATAAATTAAGGGGGGGTGCAGATCAGAAAACTGTTAGAGTAGACTCACAACTTTGGATCACAGTAAAATTTTAAGGATGCAATAAATGATTTAGGACTAAAATCACAAACATTATATTTTCTCTAACCAGAGATTTGATATATACACACATATACAAGACACAGATATTTTTATCATGATGAGAAACATTTGAAGTATGTACTTAGAGCAAAGAAAGTTTAAGTTTAAATTTTGAGATTCTGATTGTGATATTAGTCAGTGCTTTACCAAGACTAGACTATTAGCTTATCAGAACTCCACTGATTAATATTTTTTCACAAATGAATATGTCTCATTTATTAGGTTCATAGAAAACATTTAAACTTACAGGGAAAATTACCATATTTGAAAACAGTTACAAGGATCAAAGTAGTACACAGAATTGTAATGAGCAGCGTCACAGAACACACTAAGAGGTATGGATAGTCAGTCCCCCGGGAACCTGCGCTGTCAAATTCTTAAGTATTGATTTATACTTCATGTTTTTCCTCACTCTTCAAAGCGCAAGGAACTGCTACTTCTGACTGAACCCAGAATTTCAAAATTGGGAATTCTTGGTCACAGTACATCAATAAGTCAGGGTTGTTGACCACAACGAGGGTTTCTTCATCTTTCTTATGTAACCAGTGATAGCAATAGTGGAGAGGTCAAAAGGCCAGAAGCAGTCAATGCATCGTGCGTCCTGCCGGGCTTAAATACGGACTGCAGACTCTTTGGACAAATAGTTGGGGGTTTCCATATTAAAACTTTCTGATACCCTCACTGCCTCTGTTATGCTTTTCTCGTAATAAAGCCAACTTAAATGGATCCACAAGAGTCCTGTTGGAATGTAATGTTTAATTAAGAGCCAGCAGGTCTGTAAGTCCTCAATGCTTTCTCCAAATTTCACTTTTATTAAAAGATCTCTGTGGAAACCATCTTTCAAAAATTCTTGCCTCAAAATAATTTCAGAACAAATGACCCTTAAACTAGCGCTAAAGTGGGTGTCCCTGAGGTCCACAGTGAGCCTGCATTCCAGCCCAGCTGCCCAGAGGAGCAGTTAGGCCAAGGTGCCAGCAGCCAGGATGCCTGAGCCTGAGACAGGAACGCGGGACGAGCTGCAGCCTGAGCCTAACACAGGAATGCGGGGCAAGCTGCAGCCTGAGCCTAAGACAGGAACGTGGGGCAAGCTGCAGTCATGGAAGAAATCTGAGCATGCTGAGCATGCTCCCACCTTCCCCAGGGACCCAGACAGCACGGGGCTTACACTACCGCCCTATAACTCCAGATAACGGAGAGGCTTGAATAAATTAAACTCTGAACACTGGAATTCTTAACATCATATATCACTTTTAAGTTTATTTATTTTTATATTCTAATTATTTCCCTCACTCTTATAGATTAAATTTATGTACCTATAGTCATTTCTTAGACCTTCATAATTAATGTAAGCTTTTATAACTTCAGACCTCTACAAGTTGTACTTCTCAAAGCTTTTTTATGTTCAATAATTTATTTTTTATTCACTTTACATCTCAATCACAGCCATTCTTCTCTTCTCCCAGTCCTCCCACTACAAATGCCCCCATTACTCCCTTTCCTTCTCCTCAGAGAAGGGGAGGATCCCCCCCTCAACAATTGCCACCCCACCTTGGGACATCTAGGCCCAGCAAGACTAGGGATATACTCTATGAATAAGGTCCAACTAAGCAGTCCAAGTAGGGTAACAGAACAAGAGTCAGAAACAACCTCTGCTCCACTTGTTAG
>JADRCC010574816.1:1250-16849 GCA_019843855.1 Hylomyscus alleni | reverse complement strand
GTGCCTAATGGAGGTGGGTATCATGGGTCAATGGAGAGAAACTCATGTACATCTTCTGTGTAGCCACTGCAATTAGTGAGCCATGTTGTTTACTTGGTTAGTGCCAAGTCTCAGAACTGAGGGACGGAGGGATGTGTATATCAATACTCCCAAATGTTCATCTTTGTATATGGGTATATCAGGGCTCATGGGTAAAATACAGATGACCCATTGACTTTAAACTTTAAAGAATCAACTTCAAAGTGACCCAAAGAATCACTGTGTGAGAAACAATGATCCTCCCTTCATAATAAGAGTCTGGGAGAGTCTAAGTAGCAAAACAGAAGCAAGGAGTTGAAGCAGCTTACAACCTTGTACAGTCTCTAGAGAAAAGGCAAAAATGGCCACTGCTCCATTTGGTACACGTGGTTTTTATAGTTCTCAAGTGTGAAAAACTTCTGCCTACCTTTTCCCATAGGTTCCCCAGGTGGTGGTGGTGGTGGTGATGGTGGTGATGGTGGTGGTGGTGGTGGTGGTGGTGGTGATGGTGGTAGTGGTGGTGGTGGTGATGGTGGTGGTGATGGTGGTGGTGATGGTTTGAGAGCCTCTCTTTATCCTAGTGTGGGGGCTCAATTGTGCAACGTTTCAACCCTGACATACACTAAGAAGCACCTGGGCAGATGCGTGCCAGCTGCAAGCCAGAGAAGACAAGGGCAGAGTGTCTCCTGCTTACTTGGGATTCATTAATGAGCTCTAAATGTACTCTCACACTGAAACACATTTTCTTACTGAAAATGGACCATAATGGTAAATTTCTTACACTTGCTGCAGACATACTTAGATTAAAAAAATGGTCCCCATTTCTTTGAAATTCAAATTTGATTGGGCATATTGTATTTGTACTTGCTAAGTCTAACAAAGATGGAGAAAAGTGTGGAAGCACCCCACTCAGAATGAAATTAGTTCATTTTTATAAAACACAAATGCATAAATAAATTAGAAAAAAAAGATTTAGATCTCCTGTTTTGAAGATCTCTGGGGGTGGGGTGGGGAAAGGCAGCTGGCGGAGTAATGAATATTCTAAGATAACACACGGGCCACAGACTGTTCAGTCCTGGTTTGCTGATAGGGTTCATGTTGAGAAGATAAAGCTTTGAAAGGACACCCACAGGCTGCTGTGGTTCTCAGTGACGTGACTGGAGAAGACTAAGAGGGGAGAATTAGATTGTGTGCGTGTGAGGCTGAAGTCTGAACCTAAGGCCTTCTGCCTGCATGATGGACAAATGTTTTACCCCTGAACCACTTACCTAGTCTTCCCTTCTCCACTTATTTGCTTGTTTGTTTAATTTTTGACACAGGATCTTACTATTTAACTTGGTTGGCCTTGAATTCACTATGTAGTCTAGGCTGTCATCAAATTTAGGGTCCTCCTGTATCAGCTTTCCTTTTTAAAAAAAATTGTGTGGTGTGCATATAAGTCCATGCTCCCATATGTAAAGGGCAGATTGCCATCTTGGTATTTTTTTTCTTGATGTATCTCTGCCTAGTTTTGGGATAGGATCTCTTGCTGATCTTAAACTCACCATTTTGTATAGACTGGCTGGCCAGCGAGTCCCTGGGACTCATCTGTCTCTGTTCCCCGAGCACACTGAGGTTTCTAGAATGTGTCACTGTGCCTGGCTTTTTGCATGGTATCTGCAGATTTGAACTTGTATCCTCGGGCTTGCACAGCAAACTCTTTAACCACTTGTCATCCCTTTAGCCCCTGCCCTCCTCACCTTTCCTGAGTGCTGGGATTACAGGAATTCACCACTCCACCTGACTGAGTGTGCTGCTTAGTCTTTTGTTAACTTGACACAAGTTATGGCCATCTGGGAAGAGGGACCTCGGATGAGAAAACTACCTCCATCACACTGGCCTGTAGCAAATTCGTGGCCATGGTTTGTTTGTTTGTTTTCTCAAGGTAGGGTTTCTCTGTGTAGCCCTGACTGTCCTGGAACTCACTCTGTAGACCAGACTGGCCTTAAACTCAGAAATCCACCTGTCTCTGCCTCCCAAGTGCTGGGATTAAAGGTGTGCACCACCACTGCCCGGCAACGTGGCATGTTTTTGATTGATAATTGCTGTGAGGAGGGACCAGTTTGTTGTGGGCAGTACCACTTACTGGTGGGTGGGTGGTCATGGGCACTATAAGAGAGCAGGCTGAGCAAGCCATGAGGAGGAAGCAAGCCAGGAAGCAGCATTCCTTCATGACCTCTGCATCAGCTCCTGCCACCAGCTTCCTGTCCCAACTTCCCCAAATAGTAAGGTGAAATAAACTCATTCCTCTCCAAATGTCTTTAAAAACAAAACAAAACAAAACAAAACAAAAGCCCAATAAGTCATTTGGGAGAACGGTGGTAGTGAATGTCTTTAATCCCAATACTGGGGAGGCAGAGGCAGGTGGAGCTCTCTAAGTTCAACACCCACCCGATCTATAAAGCAGAATTCCAGGACAGCCAGGGATATACAGAGAAACCTTGCTTTGGAAAAAGTAAAAACAAGACCCCCAAACCAAACCAAAAAAACAAAAAGACCAAACTCAAGCAAACAAAACCTAAGCAACTAATCAAACAAACAAACAAAACTCCATAGCAAAAGAAGATTGCCTCGGATGGAAAATTCAGGATGAGAAGGCCAGCTCTGGGTATGCTAGAGGCAAGCCACCAGCCACCTTCACACCTGGAGCCAGGGCCTGCTGCCTCATCTCCCCCTGGAAGCCCTGGGCTTCCATCATTCACTCTATAGCCTTGGAGTATTGCCACTGGTAGGGTCTGATACAGATGCAGACACAGAGAGGAGATAGGCAGTTCTTCCTTCAAAGGTCATTCAGTGACTGGGAAGCTACACAAACCAGGTAGCCAGAGAGAGTGCACAAGGACACACAGAAGCAGAAGGAGGCAGAGCAGGAGCTGGCCAGCCACAACACTGGGAAGCTCCCCCTGCCCCAAGGCTGGAGTGCTTTAAGACACTGTGCAGCAGGTTCCTAGCCAAGAGAGGAGGCAGTTAGGGATGCAGGGAGAACAAGGTACCTGGTGCTCATTTAGAATGGGCAAGGGAAGTAAGATTCGGCACTGACAACAGTTCTGGAGAATGTCATAGCCCGTCTCATCTCCTTTAGGAAGAGCAGTCCTCTGCTGGAGCCCAGACTTCAAAGGCAGATCCACAGTGTCATCTGGGTCCTTTGTCTCTCGCTTTGTTGAACTGTTTCTATTTTTTGTCTTTGGACGAACATCTTTACTCACTGTGGATCTTCGATTTCCAGTTTCCATACATGAAAGGGTTGAAGGAACGACTACTGTGCTTCCATCCAGAATACGGGTTACAGTTCTTGGGGCTGAACATTGTTTCTGCAAATGTGAATAATGTGTGAAATTATTACTTCAGCTGTAATAGTTTGACGAGACAGCTGAGATCACCTGAAAGGCTTCCCCCTGGATAAAGGCTAGCAAGATGGCTCTGTGGGTAAGGGTGCTTGTTGTCAAGCCTGAAGACATGAATTTGAAGCCCGGAACTCAAACAGTAGAAAGAACCTATCCCTACAAGACCTTCACTCAGCAAACACACACAGACACACACACACAAAGACACACACACAGACACACAGACAGACACACAGACACATAGACACAGACACATAGACACAGACACAGACACACAGACACAGACACACAGACACATACACAGACACACATACAGACACACACTGACAGACACACAAATGCACACAGACACACAGGCACACACACACAGAGTAAATACATTTTTTAAATGCTGGGTAATATAAGGCAGACATTCAATTTTACAGCTAACTTTGCTAGAAGAAAGAAGACTCGTGTTCCATGGATAGAAGTTTGGATACATCCCTCTAAAATCCAGGTTTTGGGGGCCAGAGAGATGGGTCAGTCTTAAAGGGATTTGTTGCTCTTTCAAAGGATCCAGCTTTGGTTGGTTTACAGCACTCACACCAGGCAGCTCACAACAATCTGTAAGTCCAGTTCTAGGGGGTATGATACCTTCTTCTGGCCTCCATGGACACTGCACACATGGGTTGCACATACAGACAAGTAGGCACATACATATAAAAATAAATAAAAATAAATTTGAAAAAAAGGCGTGATTGCACAAGCCTTTAGTCCAAGCACTTGGGAGGTAGAGGCAGGTGGATGTCTGGGAATTCAAGGCCAGCATGGTCTACATATCGAGTTCCAGGACATCCAGGGCTATATAGAGGAATCTCTCTGTCCCATAAAAATAAAATCCATATGTTCCAAGTGCTAATAGGGGGCTGTGTTGGTCCTGACGTTTCCTTTCCCCAACACTCATGGGATTATAAAAGAGGCTTCAAGAGCCGAGCTAGCTGCTGGCTTGCTCTTCTGCACTCTGCTGTTCGGGCAGCCGCCAGGTGTTCTCTAGGCTCCTAATGCCCACACTCTGAACTTGGGTTCTGTGGCTTCATTCGGAACAGTGAGTAATACATTTCTGTTATGTAGAAATGGCACAGCCTGTGGGCTTCTCTTACGAAGCTGCAAATGGATGGGAAGACATGCGTGGTTGATCTTATAACGAGGGGCTTGGGCAAGGGGAAGATCCTAGCTGTATAAGATGAGAAGGAAGGAAAAGCCCCTTCCCCTGCACCACACTGCCAGGAATAGCATGTTTCAGGGGCTGCAGTAAATATCAAAGAGCTAGGTCACCGCTAAGGCACCTAAGTTCTGCTGTTCCATAGTGATCCTTCCTTCCTTCCTTCCTTCCTTCCTTCCTTCCTTCCTTCCTTCCTTCCTTCCTTCCTTCCTTCCTTCGTTTGTTTCTCTCTCTTTCTTCCTCTCTTTCTCTTTCTCTTCTTTTTCTTTTTCCTTTCCCTTTTGACAGTGTCTGGCCTCAAATTGAGGCACCTTGCCTGCCTCTGCTTCCCCAGTGCTGAGATATTCTATGTTTTTGTTTAATAGCTGAATTGTTTAGAAAGGTAAACAACCCTCGGTCCCGGGCAGGGCAGGTGGTTGGGGGACACCAAGAAGTTTCTGGGAGAGAAGCTGTGCGATGTTTCTCAGGAGGAGAAGGCTCCATAAGACAAAGAGAGCAACTTGGCTTGCCAGTGTACTAAAAGGGTATTTAAGGCTATGGAGGGATCACTCAAATAAAAACCAGTCAACCAGCTACGTCATTTGCCATCTTTAGAGTTCCCTTTTTATACTCAGTATGCTGTGAGTTTTATTCTAGAAAGATGGGAAAGCCCTTTTAGTCTCATGGGGGAGGTTATAGCCTAAATACAGGCAGAAAGCCCGAGAGAGCAGGCTCTGTTGAGAGCCACATTATCACATCCAGGCCCTGAAAGCTGGTGATGGTCAGAGGTGGTCAGGGGCATGGAGAGTTGTCAGAGCTGCTCCTTGATGGGTTAGGCAAAAATGAAAGCCAATTATGCAAATCTGCCCAAAGGAAACCTTGGAGCAAAGCAAAACAAATAAATGAAATAAGGAACATCAGAACCTTTGATAACTGTGCTCTGCAAAAATGTATCCAGAACCTTGCTTTTTTAGAATATGAACTGGCTCCTGGCACAGTTAAGAGAGTGGGCAATTGCTACTCACCACATGGGAGGCATACTTATTTTCTGGAATCATTTGTTTGCAAATATCACAATGGATTTTTCTTCTAGGAGATGATACAATTCTCTTGCCTGAGTAAACAAACATCACAAATGACTGCTCTTGACAATGGCTAGCCCATCTTTCCCCTGGTTTCTCCCAGGGCCTGTACTCGTGAGCATTCATTCCTAGGCTAGCCTGGTCTTAGGTTTGCTATACTGCTAGCTGCCTTAGCCACCCAGGAAAGGCTTACTGGACGACCGTTTGTATGACAGCGGTACTCAGGGCAGAAGATGACCCAGATGAAGAGACATCTTCCTGGAGCACAACTGTTTTTTAATCAACTGAAAGGGGCTGTACAAAGTTGTCCAGTCTGCTTAATTGACCAAGTCTACCCCGTTCCCAGCTCTGCAATTCAACCAGGTGTTTGCTGTAACATCGTGGTGTTAAAGTTGTGTTGTATTGAAGCTGTCAATGAACTTGTATTGCAGATTATTGGTTTTGTGTTGGAGCCCATGCACAATGCAATGAAGGAAAAGTACACAAATCTCATACTTCCTGCATTTCTTCCAGCCAATGTTGACCTTGGGTAGAGTGTTGACCTGGTGGGACTTAAACTAAGGGGTTTCACAGTTTCTCTGCATGTTATCACATTATTAAAGTAACCAATGAAGTCCACGAAAGATGTGTCACATTGACATCTGTACTCTTGGCAAACTCTCCTATAAAGAGGTCATTGAATTGGGTCAACAACAGACAAGAAAGAGGTCAGTGGTAGAGCATGTGTGAGGCTCTAGGTTCAAATCACTGGTATTGGAACTGGAGATAGAGATGGGGAGAGGGGAGGAGGAGGAAGAGAAGTGGGGGAAGGGAGTCAGGGAAGGAGGAGGGGGGAGTAAGGGAGAGGGAGACAAAAAGTGGGAGGGGGAAAGAGGGAGGGAGAGGGAAAGAAAGAGGAAGAGGGAGAGGGCGGTGATACTAGAAAGCTGATATACAAACCTAGTCTTGAAGCAGCAGCCTCCTATCTGGCCATCGCTAATTGCTGGGGTTTGAATGAAAACACTCTGCCCTCCTTGTGAACTCATGTGTTTGAACACTGGACCTTAGCTCCTAATGCTATTTTGGAAAGTTGGGGCACCTTTATGAGGTAGAGCCTCCCTGGAAGAAGTCAGGTGCTAGGTGCAGGTTTCTTAGCCCAGCCCTATGTCTTGTGGCTCTCTGCTTCCTGACTGTGGGTTCAGGGAGACAGTGAAGGGTGCCTCATGCTCCTGTGGTCATGTCTTCCCCAACACATCAAGGCTGTTATGGCCTCACACTGTGAGCCACAGTAAACCCATCTTCAAGCTGCTTCTGCTTATCTTTTTTTTTTTCTAATTACAGAATGATAAAAACGTACAATAGCCTAGGATCTAGCTTAGTGCTGGAAGCTGGAATGTCCAGTCTTGTTTGTTTCCTGATCTCTCTGTATGTTTTCACCTATAGGATGATTCAGGTCCGCCTTACTAGGCAAACATTATGTCTTTGGAATGTATAGAAAGACGCACCTGTTTAGGATTCCCCATGGCTTCTCCCTGGCCTCTTGTTTTCCCTGAAAACAAGTCATTGGAGGCTACTGCAGACACACAAGAAGGCTACTCCAGTTTAGTGGAAATACACAGAATGGACACTCTTTTCTCCCGTGCTGCCAAGGGTTCTACTTGCCTCCTGCCCAGGAGACTGTCTGGCCTTGGAAGCCGCCGTCTCCTTCTCCAGCTTCTCCCTGCTGCTCACCTTCCTCCAGTCTGCCCTTTGCTCTCTGACACACATCTTTGTGCTGGGCCAGTACTCGGAGTGTGATGTGCTGGTTGCAGTGTGGACACTGCTCTGTCCGGCTGCCACAATGGGATTCGTGGACATCAAGATTGCTGAGTTGCACGGTCAGCTCACAGAACTTGCACTTGGCAGGGTGCTGTTGGTTTTCCTTGGTCTGTGGAAAGATGGAGGACATAGGCCCAGCCTCCTAGGGAATTGAAGCCAATCAAAGAATTGGCAAGCGTTAAGAGGCAGAGTGTCCTCGGGGATTAGGAATTCCTTAGGCTCACGGTTCCAGTTTGCTTTCTGTTGCTGCGATAAACATCATGACCAAAAACAACTTCGGGAGAAAAGGGTTTATTTCATTTTATACTTCAGCACCACAGTCTATCTTTGAGGGAAGCCAGGATAGGAACTCAAGGAAGGAACCCGGAGGCAGGAATTGAAGCAGAGACCATGGGGGAATGCTGCTCACTGGCTTGTCTGGCTTTCTTTACAATCCAGGACCACCTGGCACAGTGGGCTGGGATTTCTCACATCAATCATTAATCAGGAAATTGCCTATAGACACACCCATAAGCCAATATGATGGAATTCTTCAACAGAGATTCCCTCTTCTTAGGTAACCACAGCCTGTGTCAAGTTAACAAAACTAACTCATGGATGGTGAAAATCTCCCATCAAGCAAGTATGTGTATATATATATATGTATATATATATATATACACATATATATATGTATATATATATGCATGTATACATATATGCAAGTATGTACATATGCGTATGAATCTGCATCTCTGGGGTGGGATGGTTCTCCATCATTCTCCTAGCTATTAGGTGGGGAGGTAGTAGTGGTGGTGGGATTTTTTTATGACTAGCCTCTTCTCTCTGTCTTTTTCCCAGGTTTTCCTGTTTGCCTATAGAGGAGAATTCAGTCCAACTTCAGCAAGGGAGAGCTTGCACATTCTGCTGACATAGTCCAGACTATTCAAACTATTCTGGCTAGTTTTACATCAACTTGACTGAAGCTAGAGTTATCTGAAAGGAGGGAACCTCAACTGAAAAAAAATGCCTCCATAAGATCTGGCTGTAAGATATTTCCTTACATAGTGATTGATCGGGGAAGGGCCCATCTGTGGACTCCGCCCACTCCTGCTGCCTCCCTGAGATACGTGACCTCAGACCATGCCTCAATGCCTCCCCTGCTTGAGGCTCCACCTCTGCAGGCCCCAGAGTCCTTCTGATTAGCTGTTGATCACAGACTTGTGGGAGGGGTTTGCTTCATCCATAAGTACCCCTGTTCCTGGAGGACTCTCTCTCTCTGGCCATGCTGGCTTCTCCTAATAAAGACTACAAGGTTAAGGTGCTTCATCACCTAGCATAATGTTTATGCCTGTTCGTGTATTCAGGTAATATCTGGGTATTTGGGATTAGACTTATTAAATAATATTTATAGATATAGAACATGGGTAGCCTTATTACTTGTCACTCTACCTTGAAAACCCACAAATATTTTAGATGTGGCTGCGGGCAGCTACACCCATCCCATCCCTGGGCTGGTGGTCCTGGGTTCTATAAGGAAAAGCAGGCTGTACAAGCCATGGGGGGTGGGGTGGGCAGGGGAGCAAGCCAATAATCAGCACCCTTCCGTGGCCGTGGCCTCTGCATCAGCTCCTGCCTCTAGGTTCCTGCTCTCTTTGAGTTCCTGTCTTGACATCCTTTGAGGATGAACAGTGTTAATATAGAAGTGTGAGCCAAATAAACCTTTTCCTCCCCAAGTTGCTTTCATGGAGTTTCATCAAAGCAGTAACCATAACTAGGATACAAACACAAGTACAGAGAGATGTGAGTTCAGCCCCAGCCCCTGGCCTCTCCTTATATCAGTGGTGCTAGCTGTGCTTCAGACTTCGGTCCATGATGTCCTAGAGGGCAGAGACCAAACGTGGCTGCTCCAGTTTTCTTCTAGTGCCTAGCCTAGGGCTCAAGAAGTGTTTGTTGGATCAGCTTGAATCTAAACGGTTGCCTGAGCTTGATTCTCAAAAAGAAACTGACTCAAGAAGGCAGGGAAGAAGACTGAGGTGGGCCCTCCTGCCTCCTCCTTAGAAGTCTCTGAAGAACAGTTAGCCTTTCTTGAAATGGATCCTTGGTTCTGCCAGACCTGTAGTCTTGGAGTAGCAAATAGAAAGGGAGAAACTGGGGACAGCACAAACAAAAACGGAGGCCAAACATGGAGGGGCTAAATAACTTACCCCCCAGGCCAGGGAAGGCTGGACTACATTTGCTGACGCCCTAGGCCTCTGTGCCACCTGTCCCCCTGCTCACCTGCTGATGCACAGCTTCCACATGCTCCTTCATCTTTGACTCTGGGATGGGCTCCTCACATTCTGGGCAAAGGACCAGGAAGCGCAGGCAGTGGGCCTCGTGGAGCATGAAGTGGAGAGAGGCCACATTTCTTTTGCTTCAGGATAAAGTAGGGGAGAAAGAAAGGCACAGTGCCTTAGTATAAAGCATGAAGCCTTGTTGCATACCTGGGATCAGCTCTTTCCAGGCCTGCAGCAGGGAAAAAAACAGTGATGCCGATGATGCTCTCCTGCCTGGCCAATGCTGGTGAAACAGAAAAACTCGCTATCCTAAAATAAGTGTGAGGGCAGTCTGCAAAGTACCACCCTGCCAGAGAGTGGGAGGAAGATGTTACCAGGGCAACAGGCATCTTTCAAGAGTGATGATAGATTTCATTTCCTAGATTGTAGGATGGTTTCACAAATAAGTACTATGGGTCAAGAGGTGTACTTCGAACATGTACGAGTTAGCTAGGGCTGTTGGCACAGGTGTTCATGAGACCGAGACAGGAAGATGGCTGTTAAGGCCTGCCTATGCTATCAAGTGAGTTAAAGATCAGCCTGGGCAAACTTAGTGATATGCTGTGTCAAAAGGAAAAGGAAAAATAAAACTGGGGACAATGCAACTCAGAGTGCTTGGCTGCTCTGTGCAAGGCTCAGTGCCCAGAGCCACTCCCCAGCATCCCCCACATCCACCCCCACAGAGAGGGGGAGGGAGAGGTAAAGTTTCATCCTTTTCCAGTTATCTCCTAGAAAGGCCATCATGAGGACAATTGAGCACAGCAGTAGGCACTGCAGCCCTGCCCTGCCCACACTTCAGAACCTCCAAGGGTCTCCTAACTCTCAAGAGCAGAAGTCCATCCACCCAGCTCTCTCTGGTCCCTGGGCTACCCAAGGGGGCAGCTGAAACCCAGTGGAGTCTCCCACTTGCAGGGCAGGGTGTCCTCTTCTGACACGCTCATCCCCAGGAATGCTGCCTGCCCATTCCACCTGCTCATGCTGACGGCAGCGCAGGAGAAAGTAAGCAGGCTATATCCCTAAAGGATCAGTTGTTGAGGGGAGGTGCCCCCGGGGCCCTGAGATCTGACTCATGGCCTCACTGCTGTTAGCCTGATCCAGCTGTCCCCGCAGCGGCACAGAATGGTATCCCTTGCTCTGTTTGCCCTCTCTGCCTACACACTCCAGAGATCCTGAAAGGTGAAGTGGAACAAAGCTCCCTGGGGAGCTTTACCCCAGTTACTGCGACAGGTGGGGTCTGCCGAGAGACCAGCTCTCTTGCCTTGGAGGTGTGCTCCTTGCCTCATGCTCTGTCCTCCATGTTCTACCTCCGAGCTCCTTTGTCAGGCAGAGGACAGGAATAACCCTGGAACATCTCTCAAAGGCTCCTCTCTTGCCTGGCAGTGGTGCTGCATGCCTTTAATCTCAGCACTTAGGGGGCAGAGGCAGGCGGATTTCTGAGTTCGAGGCCAGCTTGGTCTACAGAGTGAGTTCCAGGATAGTCAGGGCTAATCAGAGAAACCCTGTCTCAAAAAAACCACACACACACACACACACACACACACACGCACACGCACACGCACACGCACACGCACACGCACACGCACATGCACACGCACATACATACACAAAGTTTCCCCTCACAGATGGGTGGAAAGACCATGCTGCTGGGGCCCCACACTAGCTCTGACAGGAATAGCCTGCTAGGGACTAATCCCTCCATACTTCATGGCTGACTAACCAGCCTGAAACCCCCATGCTAAGGGGGAATAGTGATATCGAGGTACCACTGAGCATTCTACCTAGAGATTTCAAACTTCTTCACTCCAGAGGTTCCAGTCCCCTTCGGATTCTTCCTCCTCACTTCAGAATGTTTGCTCTGCTCTGCCCCTCTCTCTGGCCAGCCCTGGAGAAAATGCCTTCTTACCAGTTCCTGCACACTTGGAAGTCAGCCTCCATGGTCAGCTTCCTGGAGTACTTCTGGAGAGTTTCGGTTTCTTTGCACACAAGAAAACAAAACTGAAAGTGTTTTCCCCGCCTGACTCGTAGCAGAAGGGAGGGAGGAGACTTCCAGAATTCTCAGCCCAGGGCGGTTCCCAGATCCTAGCAGCGAGATACTCCCAGAAGGCCATTCTGCAGCATAGGCTAGTCTTTTGCCATGCCTCTTGTCCTGTGCTGCCTCCGTGCTACTGTGACTGTGACCTCCAGGGTCGGGGTTAGCTGTCAGGTTTCCTCTGGGCAGCACAACAGCTCCCCCCTTCCTCCCCTTTCCCCCCTGACTGGCTTTGCTTCCATCTGGGTTCCCTCCCCCTTCTCAACCTGTAATGTGACTCCTCCACTCTGCCTCTGTCTGGTCTCTCTTCGGATGCTAAGCTTGAGTCTGCTCCCTGAAGAAGCAGCTCCTCCATGCCCTGTACCCTGTGTGGATTCCAATTTGTGGTGACTTTGAAAAGAAAGTCTGTGAGGAACTGAGTAGGGGGTTCGGAGTGCTGGATGCTCAGGCTGCAGAATTTGGAGCAAGTCTTGGGAGTGGCCAGACATAACTGTGTGTCCTCTGCTGGGAAAAAAAAATCAAATCAAAACAAACACACACAAACAATAATGGAAGGCAAGGTGACAGGCACCATGAAGAGGTCTTGCTATCCCATCCTCAGTTGGTAAAACCAAGGCATCAAAGGGGCCGAATAACCTGTATACAAGTTCCCAGGCAATGTGGCCCAAGGTGTGACTCTTCTGCCACAGGCATGGAGCTGGGGGTGCTGCACTCAGATCCAGACAAGATAACTGGGAGCTGGAGTCACCTCAGCCTTCTGGACGCTGTCTCCTGGCTGACGGGGTTACACTGGGGCTCCCAGGCAACTTTAAGGTCCGGGTGCTCCTAGGAATTGCATGCAAAACTGCTGCTTGCTGTGTCTGTATAGGTTTGTTCCCAGGAGGTGCCACAGCCCCAGGCAGTTGCCCAGCAAGACTAGCTGACCTCATGAGGTTCAAAGAAAACAAATTCTGTTAAAGGCACCCCATGTCCAACATTATCACAGTACATTATGGAAGTCAGTGGACAAAGAACAATTTGCTGGTTTCCTGTGTTCATTTTCTTTTTTTCCCCACAGGAAGAAGCAGGGCATCATTAGATGAATGAAAATGACCAAAGGGTTTTGGAGTAGAGGTAGTGGTATGGTGCTTGGCTATCATGCCTAAGGCTTTGGCTTTGGGATCTAACACACACACGAACACACACACACACACACACACACACACACACACACACTTACAGACATACACACACCTATCACAAAATATATCTCGGTGACAACTGATCCATTCACAAATACAGCCATGCCCTGAATAATGCTGTTTCTGTCAACAGTGCAACTGTACATAACACAGTAGCCACATAAGATTACACCTGAAGGACTGCAGAAGTCTTGTCACCCAGTGATGCCACACACAGCAGTGAGTCACTTGCACTTGTGTGCCCTTGGTTTGAATGCAGGGTGCAAGAAAGCAGAGGTGTGTGTGAACACGATTAAGTTGCACTACACACATATATTAAAATGCCAAATAAAAATTAAGAAACAAAAAAAAATATATATAGCACACATTTAATACAGTGGATAAAGGCACTTGCCATTAAACCTGACAGCCTGAGTTCAATCCCCAGGACGCACATAGTGGAAGGACAGAACCAACTCCCCAGAGTTGTTCTTTGATCTTGATCTCTACACACATAAATGTTTTGTATATTGTGTACTGTATTTGACAATCACAATAGACAGCTATGTTATTGGCTTGAGAACTTTACTATACTTCCTACTGTCATTATAGACTGTCTCCTCTTTACCTGTAAGCAAACTGTTAGGGCTGGGCAAGTTGCTAGTAGTACGGCACTTGCTTAGCCTACACAAGGCTCTAGATTCAATCCTTAGCATGACTAAAAAAAAACAACAATAATAAAAAATCACAATGCTTTCTATTGGCCACCCTGAAAGAAGAATTGGTTTGTTCTGAACCAATTTGAATGACTGTTCCCCAATAACATGGTCCCCCAAAGATCCATGCTATCTTTTGAATGTGAATTCTCCTCTGTCTGAATACTGGTCTGCTGGCTGACTGTGGTGTCTTAGGGGCTTGTGAAACTTTCAGGGAGTGGGGCCTCGTTAGAGAAAACAGGTTAACGGGGGTGTGTCTTGGGGGTTTATAAGCTAGCCCTGCTTCGGGTCCGATCACTTTCTGCTCTCTGGGCCAGCTAACGGACAGCTGTTGCATGCCCGTTGCCACCCTTCTCCACCATGACAGATTAGTGTCCCTTTGTATGTGTTCCTTTCTACTTGTGGCAAAAATACTCTCAATTTAGAAGAGGAAAGGGTGACTTGGGTTCATAATTTGAGGGTACAGTCCATCATGGCGGGGAAGGCATGGTGGTTGGAGCACGAGGCCTTGGTCAGGAGGAAGCCAAGGGTGGGTGCTCAGCTCACTCATCAGTTCACCACAACCTGTGGGATGCTGCTGCCCCCATTCCTGGTTGCTCTCTCAGCCTCACTCAAACCTCTCTGGAAACAAATCCCCACCCAGGTTTGTCTCCTTAGTGACTCCATCTCTAGTCACAGCAACAAGATGATTATCTTCCCCTTCAAAATGGGGGCCAAAAGGAGATCTTCCTCTCTTAAGTTACAGGTGTATGTTTTATAGGTGTATGTTGTACCTGTAACCAAGGAAAAGTGTCTAGTTCTGTGTGGTCCTATTCAGAACACCTGACACAAACCTATCGCAGTCTCAAAGACTGCAGGCATGGTCATCAAACAGGTGAGCTACATAAAAGTGGACAAACCTTATACAGATCCAGGTGTTGCTTAAATCAGGCAAGAGGTCCCCAACAGGCCTGGGTTGCTATCTTATAGCTCCAGCCTTAAAGTTTAACGGAGTCCAGAGGTCTGTCAACCTACCAAGCATTATAAGATTTTGTTCAGTAACCATAAAAATTGTAACAGATGTTAATGATGACTTGAAACAAAACAACCCAGCTTGGCCTAGGCTTCATGACTCAGCATTTCATGTATCAAGATCACAATGTGCATACCATGTGTGTTCTTTTGTGATTGGGTTACCTCACTCAGGATGATATTCTCCAGATCCATCCATTTCCCTAAGAATTTCATAAATTCATTGTTTTTAATAGCTGAGTAGTACTCCATTGTGTAGATGTACCATAATTTCTGTATCCATTCCTCTGTTGAAGGACATCTGGGTTGTTTCCAGTTTCTGGCAATTATAAATAATGCTGCTATGAACATGGTGGAGCATGTGTCCTTATTACATGTTGGAGCATCTTCTGGGTATATGCCCAGGAGTGGTATAGCTGGGTCTTCTGGTAGAACTATATCTAATTTCCAAAGGAACCGCCAAACTGATTTCCAGAGTGGTTGTACCAGCTTGCAATCCCACCAGCAATGAAGTAGTGTTCCTCTTTCTCCACAACCTCTCCAGCATCTGCTGTCACCTGAGTTTTTTATTCTAGCCAATCTGACTGGTGTGAGGTGAAATCTCAGAGTTCTTTTGATTTGCATTTCCCTATTGACTAAGTGATCCAGAAAAACCCTGTTTCAAAAAATAAAAAAAAAGTCATAAAAAAAAAAAAAAACCACTGGGCAGTAGTGGCACATGCCTTTAATCCCAGGCAGATTTCTGAGTTCAAGGCCAGCCTGGACTACAGAGTGGGTTCCAGGACAGCCAGGGCTACACAGAGAAACCCTGTCTCGAAAAAACAAAAACAAAAACAAACAAACAAACAAAAAAACCAAGGTGACCAGAAGCATCTGAGAAATGATAGCTGAGAATGTCTTCTGTCCTACACACACACACACACACA
>JADRCC010574815.1:752-15402 GCA_019843855.1 Hylomyscus alleni | reverse complement strand
CCTCCCTCCCTCCCTCCCTCCCTCTCTCTCTCATTCTCTCTTCTCTCTCTCTCTTTCTTTCTTTGAGTCCAAATGGATCTAAAGAGGTAATAAATGAAAAAGAAACCTCTTAGTTTTAAATCAATTTCCAGTCAATTTAGGCTAATTGTTAGGTACCTTATTGTTTAGCTTCTCAAGGTGTTCCTATAGAAACTAATCACTTTCCCTACACACATGACTCACAGAAGACTGGCATACATTGTACTTTCAATAATGGGTGATGAAATTCTAGTCAGGATGTTATAAGTTGTTGGTCAAAGTTCTATTTTATGTTTGATATATTTCATACCTATTTAGTTTCTCAAGGGACCTGGAAAACAAATTTAAAATTTTTCTATCAATTGAAAAAATTCATATAGCATAGTTGAGATGAACAGTAAAACTAAGAAAGATATTTGTAAAAAAAACAATAAATACATACTAATACATATTCATCTTCCCAATGAAAAGATGTCTCAGGTTGTGAGGCACTATTAAACTTCTCAATGGAAAAAAAAATCAGAGCACCAACAGGTAATTCACAAAAGGATAAAACATATTCAACTTCAAATGAGGCATAATTTTTTGCCTATTACATTGACAAATATTAAAATGACTGACAGAAATGAATGACAGCATGAGCTGGAGGAAACAGATATTCTGATGCAATGCTAATGGGACTGTAAATTGGTACAACTTTCCTGAAGTGAAATTTGGCAACTGCATCAAATGCCTTAAACATATGTCTTTCTTTTGGGCCAGAAATGATCTTCCCAGAATTTATTCTAAGAAATAATGAAGCACAGATGTAAGGAAAGAAAGTACTCAAGGCAACCTATGAGCCCATTTTAAATTTTATTTACTGATTATGACACATTATTTTGTAGTCATTAAAACATTCATATAAGACTACCTGGTGCAGAAAATTAAGAGTTAAGGTACATTAAGAGTTAAGTTAGTAACATCTATTTGAGAAAATGGTTTGGAAGAATAAATAGTTAAATACTAACAGGTGTTGCCTTTGATGGATCATGAAGTGTAGAAAATGTTATTGCTATTATTTTTCCATTAGTCATTCCTTATTTTCATCAGTGAATCAGTATTGCTCAAAAAATAGTACTTATCACAAAAGCCATGAAAAAGAAAGAGGTATTCCACTCACTTTTCCTGGAAAATACCTATTGCTGTTTGAAAGAATGACTAATATGAAATTATTAAAATATTTAAATAACCATTTAAAAAGTCTATCATGAATATCAGCACTTAAAAATCAATTCTCCTCTTGCCCATTCCTTTCCCAAAGATAATTGTCACTCCCAGAATTTAAGAAATGGTTTTGGCAAATTTTTAAGTGGTAAGTGGCAAGACAGTCTATCTATCAAAAAGGAAAAAAAAGCAGAAAATTAACAAGCAATTCCAGCCTGATGCTAGTTGGCACACGAATAAACAGTAAACCCTGCCTTCTGTTTCTCTTTAGCGTTTGCCTGAATTCCCAGTTTACATCTTATGTGCTTCATGCTAAGATAAAGTAATCCACACCTTACTATGTGTATTAGAATACAGAGCTGTATGTAAGACTGTATGTTCATGTACCCATATTTTCATTTCATCTAATTAACAGTTATCTTGGGGATGATATGGCATGTCTTAGAGATTTGCTGTTCATTCACTTTGTCATAGCCCCAACTTATAGTCACATTCTTTCTCAGATTACCCAGGATACTAAAAATTCTTTCCTCACTATCATTTAACACAGGAACTGAAATAGAAAATTGAAAGTATTTATATAAATTTAGAGCTTCAGTTACTGTTCTAAAAACAAGTTTTGAATTTTCTGATTCTTGTTTCCTCAGGAGATACGATCCATCTCATGTCCAAGGCGTAATGTTCCCCATAAAGAGAGTTTGGCATGGTTTTTCATTTTCACCATGAAAACATTCAGATTTGAATTACTTTATCACAAAAAGGACATGACTCACAACCATTCAAACATAAAGCACCAAGAGGAATGCAGGATGAGTTTTCAGAATACAATGACTTCCTGCTATGTAAGAGAGATCTTGCATTTATATTTAATTCTTCACATGTGTATTTACACAAAGTAGGAAATAGTTACTTCTAAAATGTGATTAAAACTCCCGAAGGAAGCCTGAATACTGGTAGTTTTCTTATCTTGAAATCTTGACATAAAATTTAAGAAGACTCAGGGAAATTTTTGTTCGATAAAGTTTCCCCAAACTCCTTACCTGAAAACATTAAAGCTAAGCAAAGATGAAGTAGCTGCAGGTTAGAAGAGAGAAGGTTATATAGAAGCTGCACAGTTGCACGTGACTCCAGGGTATGGATTCAGACAGAGGTTTGGCTTCCTGTCCTGCATTATAAAAAGGCAGTGCTGCATTGATTGAATTCTCAGAGACTCATGGCTAATCAGCTCAGTTGCAAGAATGCCCTTGACTTTGACTGGAAGATCTGAATTTTAACATACAGATGAGCTGGGTTACCTTAGCTGTGTTCTCAGCCCTGTCACTCCTGTGCTCTGGATTTCATATATACATTGCCTAGGGGGAAAATATTGTCAGAGGGTGGGCAAGAGCTTTCCCTAAAGAAAAGACATTTTGCAGAATAAACAGATCACTGAAGCAAAGCTTAGGAAGGACTTCTGCTTCCACTACATGGTTTCCCGTTGACTTATATAGAACCTCTCTGAGAACCATTATTAGATTCAAAAATACTACCTTCTGAGACTTTCTATTTCTCTTGATCTAATGAGGTTGATTCAGAGCATGTATCTTCTGATACATAAAACCTCACAACTATCCAGAAGATATTTTATCTACCACCACTGAGTCGTAGCTGCTTGGTAACTATATCACTGTGGTCTAACACCAGATTATGTCTTCATGTTGGCTGCTTTGTAGAAGGACTTGTAAGGTTTTATATGGCACTTGTTAATCTCATATTAGTATAGCAGCTGTATACCAAAACTTAAAATGTTATTTCTTTATTAATACATAATTTTTACTGCTTTTGAGAATTTTATACATTGTATCTTGTCATATTCACCTATATCCCAAGTCTTCCCATTTCGCATTCCACACTTATACAATCTTGTGTCCTCCATGATTAAATTCTACCAGTCTAATAAGTGCTTGCTGTATACTCTAGGATGTGTGACTATCCACTGGAGTGTGTACTACTGGCCAGTAGCCTACACAGTTTAAGAAAACTAACTCTCCTATTCATGGGTACTATCAGTCATCACTAGTTACTCAGATAGGGTTGGGACTTTGAGATCTCCCTCCCTCTCCATGCCAGGATTTTGTCTAGCATGAGCTTACACAGGTCTTGTGCATGCTGTCTCAGCCTGAGATTTCATATGTGCAAATGCCCAGCTGTATCTGAGAAACACACTTTTCTTGAAGTTACTTGTGGCTCTTAAAATCTATGAAGAAAGGGGATAACATTTGAAATGTAAACAAAGAAATTATCTAATGAAATATGCACACACACACACACACACACACACACACACACACAAATCTTTCTGTCTTCTCATCCACAATGTTCTTGGAGCCTTGTGAGAAAATCTGTGTTATAGATGTCCCAATTATGGCTGACACATTCTCAATCATGTATTCTCTGCACCTTCATGAATTGTGAGTCTGTGTTAATAGCAATCTACTGTAAAAAAGAGGTTTCTCTAATGAGGTATGGGAGATTCACTAGTCTTTTGGAATAATGATGTCATTTACAATAGGTTTAATACTATGTCCCATTATCAGAGTAACAGTAGTTGTAGGCCTTCCCCTAAGCCCTGTCTACTATAGGTTCTTGGCCTATATATTAGTACCAAGAAGTAACACTGTGATAAAGCTGACTTGATCATGTTGGGTGATATTTTTGATGTGTAGTTAAATTTGGTTTACAAGTATTCTATTGAGACTTTTTGCAGCCTTTATTTATTTATTTATTTATTTATTTATTTATTTATTTATTTGGTTTTTGGGTTTTTGGTTTTTGGAGACAGGGTTTCTCTGTGTAGACCTGGCTGTTATGAACCTCACTCTGAAGACCAGACTAGTCTTGAACTCTGAAATCCACCTGCCTCTGCCTCCCAAATGCTGGGATTAAAGGCGTGAGCCACCACAGCCTGGCTTTAGCAGCAATGTTAACCAGAGATGCATGCTTATAATTGTTTTGCATTTGGCCTTTACCTAACTTGCTATCACGGTAGTTTTGGCATTGTAAAAAGAATTTGTAAGGGTGATTTCTTCTTATGTTATGTTGAATGGCTTGAGAAGTATTGTTGTTAGTTTTCACTTGAAGACCTAGTAGAATTCTGTACTGAATACATCTCGTATGGGATTTTCTTCAGTTCGGAAGCTTTTAATTTCATCTTCTATTTCATTGAATGTTATAATAGGCCGATTAACTTATAAAAGGTTATTCACTTCTTTATGTATATGTGATAGTATGTCTGTAGATATTTATTTTGGAATTTTTCAGTTTTGTGAAACATTGATTTTAAAGTATGTCTAGGATCATTTGAATTCCTAGTGTCTGTTGTAATCTCTCCCCTTTCTTTTATAATACTGTTAATTTGAATAATCTCTCTCTTGATTAATTTGCTGAAGTTTGTCTGCCTAGTTTTACTAAAGAATCAATTGTTTGTTTTGTTGATTCCTAGGTGTGTGTGTGTTTTCTGTCATTGATTCTAGTTCATTAATTTCTATAATTTTGTAATTCAATTTGTATATCCATTTATACTTTTGGAAATTGTTTGCTCTTCTATTTCATCCTCTTAAATATTTGATGTAGGCATATACTTCAATAAAAGTGCTCTTAGGACTGTTCTCATTGTGTCCCATAAACTTTGAAATGGTATTTTTTTCTGTTAATTCAATTTCTTTCTCATTCTAATTTTAATTCACTATTATGAAATTTCTTGTATATGTAGAAACTTTATGTCCATGTTGGAAAAATGTTCATGGGCTGCCAAGAATATTGTATACTCTGTAGTGTTTGGGTGGAAAGATTTGTAGATATGTATTTGTTAGATTATGTTGTCATTTAACCACAGAATTTTTGTTTATTTTTCTTCTAGAAGAACTGTCTACCAAAAGAAGGGTAATAATATACTACAAAATCAGGAAAATGATTAAGAATTAATATCAATAGTTCACTTATAATGCTTAAAATTTCTTACTTCTTTAAAAGTTTTATGTATCAGTGCTGTGTTTAGAGTATTTTCCACTCTCCCCCTGCTCCATCCAACCTTTTTTCATTACTCCTCACTCCCTTCAAATTCATAAACTCTCTTTAATTATAGTAATTATAATAATTATTACATATTATTGCACACCTATCCATAACTAGCTGATTGCTGGATTCCCTTTGCTGTTGCTGTTATGAATACATTTTCAGGGCTGAATTTTTGGGATTGAATAGCTTAGTAGAAGGCCACCGCTAGAGCTAGACAAGATCAATTCTCTCTTAGCAGCCATTAAATACTTTCTTGCTATAAGCACTACATACTTCAGTTATAGAACTTGGAGAAATCAAACAGCTGATCTGGCAACCTCCATTCTAATGACTACAGTTCATAGTATTGGAATTAGTTTTGCAATTTGCCAAGGGAAAAAAGCAAACAACAGTTCTATCCAGCTATTACCTATGAATCATTACAAGGATCAAAACAGCAAGATATTCTGAAAGGTGCAATACTGGCATTTGTATCAAGTGGGTAACCAGCTTTATATATGATTTAAGCTTTGTTTAATAGGAGAAACTTCATGCCAGCTTTATTAAACTTATCTGACTACCCATAGCCATTGAGACCATAGACACTGGAGGAGAAACTACTAATATCCATTTACTAAACAAATAAAATATCTAACTGTTCTCTAAATACTCATCAATAGACTCACAAATAATGACAATTAATATTAATTATTCCAATTGTTAGTAGACAGAATAACAGATAAACAAGATCCATCTCTTGCTGCCTAAAAAGAAACACATTTCACCATCCAGAATTGTCATCATCTTAAGGGAAAAGAATAAACAAAGGTATTTAAAGTCATGTAACTAAAAGACAACCAGATAAGGATACTCAAATATCTGATTAAATCGACATTAAAGAAAAATTAAGAAATAAGAAACCTAAGAAATAAGAAGGGAAGGTCATACTCATTGACAGAAAATAAAATTTCCTGGAAGAATATTACAATTATATATACATACACACATACATACACACATACACATATACACATACATACATACATACGTAGACATGCACACACACAAACACACACATACACACACACACACACACACACACAGCACAGCACACCCAATTTCAGAAAAGAATAATTCTTGATATAAAACCCTTGATAATCCACAACATACTGACAATGAATGGCCTCACCACTTCTCTTACATTTCCTACAGACATATGCCCATCATTCAGATATAATAACCCATCAACTTGTCATTGAACATTTTCCTTTTCTAGATGAATATTGGTAGTTTTGCTTTATAATACCTGGGGTTCATGGAGTATACGCAGGTGAGCGCATGAGACACTGTACGGTAATATGAATGTCACTCGAGGTTCAACAACATAGTGAATGTGTTGAATATGTAGAAAAGCCAGAATTAATCTAAACAAAGATGGGCAGAAATTGTATCCTACCGGAATAATATTTAATTTCTCCTCTTGTCGTGCAAATTTATGTCATTTTCCATATTTTGAGTATTTGATAGGTATCAAGATTCTATGATGAGTACAACAGTCTTTGTCAGTGTGTAACTTATAATTCAACAACACAGTTGGCAATAATGTGGCAATACATTATTGTGAAGATACCTCAGTTTCTAACAGACTGGATTTTTTTTTTTGCTAGACCTCAGAGCCAACGTTAATAATATATTCTTAAGTCATTTAAGACATAAAACTGCTATTCTACTCTATGCTCAGACCATTTGTTTAATCTGCTTTAAGAGAACAATGTAACAGCTAGCCTAAAATTCCTTACATTTTCTTTGTAATCAGCTTTTGCAATGTCATCTTAGCACATAGCTGTAATTGCAAGATATGAATTTCTCATGCCCCTGACTCAGAGAGTAGTGTGTGTGTGTGTGTGTGTGTGTGTGTGTGTGTGTGTGTGTTTGTGTGTGTTCATGTGTACAGGAAATAGAAAATAAAAAGAAAATGACCTTATGAAATAAATATCTGCCTTATGTTGAAAGTAATGTATAGATATTGCTTAATAACATGTGTTTGCTGTCTGGGTCAGATGAGGTCCATTGGAATCAGTGACTTACTTTCATCTAAAATTCTAATAGATATTTGTAAAGTATCTCCATTGCTTACCCATGTGATGGCTTCTGTGTTGTTCAACAAATATAGAGCAAAAGACTTTTGTTGGGGACATACAGACGCAGGGACAAAAATGAGAGTTTGACTCATACAGCAGACTGTTTACATATAGGTCAGAAATAACATGCCACAGAGAGGCAGGATAAAATTAGAGAATTCAAATCTGGGCTCATGGGAAGTGATCTGATTTCTTATCTCAATTCTACATGAACACAAACTGGTGACTCTGAATTTATCAACAATGCATTTCACTGACACATTTTGGTGTCTTATGTGAGGAACTTGTGAAGCTGTGTAAGGAAGCTCTAGGGCATTAAATCTACACAAATCATGATATTAATCAAAATAAATAACTATTTATGTGAAATAATTACAAATTTCTGTGAAAATAATACATTTAAGACAACTGTAAGACTAAAATTCTAAAGGTAGTAAAATATTTTTTTAATATTTAAAAAGATGAAATGATATTTTAATACAATTACTATTAGAAAATACAAATAGCAGAAGAGCCTTACAAAAATCTAAAGAATAAATTTTGGATCCCAATAAAGTGATCTCTGAATGATATGTGAAATGTGAGGAGCCAAGAATGCAGAAAAGGTATGGATGAAAAGAGAAATGACAAGGACAGACTGTGTGGTTCAGAGGTTAAGAGTACACACTGCTCAGCCACAAGCTGTGAGGTTTGTTCCTAGATCTTATGCTGGGAGGCTCACACACAACTCTACCTCCAGTTCCAGGGATATTTGATGGTTCTGCTTCCACTGGAGCCTGCTCTCATGTGAACATACACCAGACAGACATATATGCATAATTAAAAATAAAACAAAAATTTACTATGTATCCATATATTAAAATTAAATTAATACCAAGTCTACTAAGTGAGAATATAATACCTACTAGGGTAAACATAATAGGAACAGGCCATAAAACTGAAATGCATGATATTAATGCCACTAATTATTAGGATGCTGTATTTTTCTTAATTTTAACTCAAGTGTAAAGAGAAGTAAAAGTAGTTATTTTAGAATAATAAAACATTGAGTACGTAGAATAATATGTTAATTTTAAAACCTGTGCATATTTCAGGAAATACTCAAATCATTCAAAGAAAATTGATAGAAATAAAAATAAAAAAATGTTAAAATTCCAAAGTTAGAAGAAAAAACCAGCCTATTCTCAGAAATTGATATTTAAGTATTCAAAAAAGAGACATGATATAAAAGATTTGAGAAGCACAATTACCACAATTGACTCATCTCCTATAGAATATACATTAATTTCTAGCATGCAAGATTATTTATAAATATTTAACAAGTACAGGTTGTAAAATATGTCAAAATGAAAACTCTTCCAGAAAATGAATTAGATCACTTTTTAAAAATTCTTTGAGAACAGTATCAATCTGACAGAAAACTCAGGTATCAATCTATTATATGAAGACAAAAATAAGTAATTATTTTGCTCCCAAGCATACAAGAAAGTATTTCTACCAAAATTTAGCAAATACACACTCACTCACATACACACACACACACACACACACACACACACACACACACACATATCATATTTTGCAACTAATGTCAGACAATGCCTAAAATGTAAATTTTGCTTGGTATCTGAATGTTTATGTATAAAATATATCTTACTGTCCAACTAAAGACAGGGACCCATAGTACACTCAAAACAGTGTAGACAGCAAGATATATAGGCTCAAAAATGGAGTATAACAAGATTTTTGGAGATCAACATGCAAAATCAATTGGATTTGTTATACACTAGCAAACAGTAATAACAAGACTAAAAATGCTATAATCAAACAGTAATAATAAGACTAAAAATATTATAATAAAAGTATAAACATATATAATTGTAAATATGCCAGATGTGGTACAAAGTATATATACTAAGGAACATACAATGCTGAGAGTAGTTGACGTCCTCAAAATGGAGTTACTCTTGGTCATTGATTGTATGGCAGCACTCACATCTTGATTATCTCAAAACTGATCTATAGATTAGAGAAACTATAGTGGTGAATCCCAGCAGGACTATTTATATAGGCTGATTATTTTTGACAGTTTGATTTTATAATTGAGAATGAATATAAATAAAGACTGAATTATGTCAGGAGTGGTGACTCCAGTTTCTGTGGAGCGGAGGCAGCATCACCATGAGTTCAAAGTCACCTCATACTGCCTAGTGCGATACGATCTCAAAATATTGAAGAAGAAAGAAGCTAAAATAGCAAAAGTACTAAAAATACAAAAATAAAGTTGGAGAATTCATACTATCTGATAATATTTAATATAAAACTACAGCAACCAGCCAGGCAGTGGTGGTGCACACCTTTAATCCCAGCGCTTGGGAGGCAGAGGCAGGTGGATCTCTGAGTTCAAAGCCAGCCTGGTCTACAAAGTGAGTTCCAAGACATCCAGTGCTACATAGAAAAACCCTGTCTTGAACAACCAAAAAAAAAAAAAAAAAAAGAAAAAAAGAAACTACAGCAACACAGCAACCAATATAGTGTAGTCATGGCAAGAAATTTGACAAAAAGTGAATTTCTATTTTCTATTCATTTTATCCTATTCATACCTCTCACATAATGTGTAATATGTAATAGCTTTTCTTGGTGTCCACTTGACTATATCTGAAATTAACTGAACCTTAAAAATAGAGAGAAAATCTGAAAGGGATTTTTGCTTTATTTGAACAAGGAAGACTAGTTCTAGTCTGATTTCTGAGGTAAGCAGATACACCTTTCTCCAGGTCTTTACTCAAATCTAATCTGGGCCATGCTGTCTCCTGGATGCCTATATAAGGACATACAATAAACAACAACAACAACAACAACAACAAAAACCTTTGTCTATGTTGAAATGAAGTGCCCATTACTAGCAAGAAATTCAAACAAGTTAAAGAGAAATGACATCTATATTTGGCCTTATTTTGTCCTTTCATGTATTTATTCTAAAAAATAAAAATACATATTCATAAAATAGTCAGATATCAGTCTTCAGAGTAGCTTAATACATAATATTTAACATAAGTAAGTCCATCAACAATAAAATAAAATAAAAAATTTGTTTTATTAAAACAAGAAAATAGTTCCTAACAAAATTTATGATCTATCAACTCATTCAGACATAACTCTTAAAAGAATAAGATCCTATGATCCTATGGTAATTAACTGACTCCTAATAAAGTATAATCTATATCTATATCTATATCTATATCTATCTATCTATCTATCTATCTATCTATCTATCTATCTATCTATCTACCTATCTATATATTAGACCTACAAATTAATCTGTAGTGCCTGATTGTGAGAGGATGGACTAAAGAAAGGAAGAGAATGGAGAGACAGAAAGAAACATTAGGGGTGATGGGTACTTTCATCTATTGATTACCCTTTAGTATATACATGTGGATTGTAGCTATACATATAGCATACAAGGATTCATAGTATGTACTTTAAAATGCATTGGGAGATAAGACTGTATGAGAAATTAAAATTACAGCCTGAGAATCATTGATCATTGGTCATAAGTGTCTGAATTTGATCAAACTGATTAAACTAAAGTAGGTTAACAATTGAAAAACAACCAGCCAACTAGGTATAAAGTTGTAAACAAACTGCCAGCAATGGCAAACAATTGTAATAATATAGAAATATGCAAAACCCAATGCTACATCACAGCAACATTATATTTATTATTGGAATAGAAATTTATTAGAACTAAAAATAATCATTTTTATTCATCAACAGATTTAAGGAAATCATTATTCTTAATATATTCAGAGAGAAAGCATTTGAAAAAATTTGACACAAACTTGATTTTTAAAATCTCTAAGAATGCAAGGGAATGTCATTAATTAATAGTATCCACAAAAAGCATTCAGCTAAAATGCTATTTAATGATCTGAAGTTGAAATCTTTTCTTTTTTTTTTAATTTTAGGAAGACAAAAATCTCCCTTGCCACCTGTCTTTAGTCTCAGCTTAAGCAATAAGAATATATATTTATGAAAATTAGAACAAAAGATAAAAAATTTCAGCTTTATAAGTAAGATTATTTTAGTTAATGTATATACCAACTCTTCAGATTCAAAGACAAAATATTAAAAAGTTCAGTTTCTAAATCTCTATATTAAAATAATGGTAAAATCATATACCACCAAAAAGGCAATGAAAAGTTTGAAAATTACCATTTACACAACTATATGGGGGAATCCCTAATCCTGGATATTAATATCCTTAATCAAGAATAGCTTGATTAAGAAACATTAAACAAAAGAAATGAAATGATCTTTTAAATGACATACATTAACTACAAGAGTGTCTTTGTGTCAGTAAGCTGATTTTATATTAGAGATGACATTTTAAAGAACTAAATATATCTAAGATATTTTATAAAAACAAGTTTGAGGTGATAAATTTGTTCTGACAATATTACATATTTAAGACCCACAGTAATAGTTTTTATTACAATGTAGGAATGTGATATTCGCAAACACAGGTAAAACATAAAGGGCCAGAACTAAGCAAGGATGGTAGCTACTTCACTCACATGAGGACATAGAAAAGTGGAGAAGTAAAATTTTTCCATAGCTCATGCTGGAATAGTTGACAGTATTTTTAAGTAAACTTATGACTTGTACCATGTTAAGGAAAAATCAGTTCTATCCTCAATAGTTAGAATTTAGAAGTAACTACAGCTTTTAAGGTAAAACATAGGAGAATATTTTTAGACCTTAGTTCCGAAAATTATTTCATAAATGACAAGGTACAATGACTTACAAGAGGAATATACTGGGCCAATAATTTCCATTAATCAAAACGTTGTAGATACAAGATCAAATACAGAGTGTGAAAACACATTTACACATGCATAACATGAAATACAAATAAAATAGATTGAAAGCAGCATTTTTAAAAAGGTTTAAAAAGAGTACTTTAACAGATAATGGATAAATTCATTGTGATATTAAGAAAGTATAAAATTCTATAAAGCAAAATACAATTACCAAACAGTCTCAGATACAGAAAACTGTTGGAATTTATAATTTTAATATTAAGTGAGTGGTGCCAAGTTGTAGACTTTTCCTAAACATAGAACTATTTATACAGTGTTAACAATTATCATAAAAAAAACATTTTTCTTGAGCATGCTTAAGTTAGAACAATTATTAAAGCAAAATGAAAGGAATTGATTACCAGTGTCAGGATATTATTTACCCAAAGGGATAGCGAAAGAATCCAATAGCTTTTGGAAAGGTAGAATTAGAAGGTATTACTGTTTTATTTATAGCTTTCTATGAAGCCCAAACTCTCTTGTACGTCTGTCTATTGTTGTAAGTTCTAATTCATAACAGAATTGCCTAAAAAGCAAAAGGCTCAAGGAAAACCTGGTGAGAGATGATTTGGCTCATTTCCTAAACGAGGCCTATTTCATTTTCAAAGCCCCAGAAGTGGTCTCCCGTAAGGCAGCAGAGCCCTATCAGCTCAACGACCTCAATGGAGGGCAGTGTACACATTCTCCCTACCACCCCCGCACTAGCCACGAATACAAAACAGCTGAAAAATATTTATTCTGCTTTCTTTTACCCATCCTAACCTAACCACCAGAAAACTGAGGTCTCTAGACTGAGAGGCGCAGTTTGACCAGAAAATGTAACCCATCTCTGAACTGAAGGTAAACACTCACGACTTGAGTGTAACCAGTCATGATGGAACACTTCACCTAACTCGGTCAAGGCTGCAAATTGTCCCTTCGCGTGAACTGACAACACCTCAGACTACTGGATGGTTTGCCAGTGAAGCAGGGAAAGCTGTGTCGAAGTGAAAATAATCTGATACACAAAAATGCTCTGCTTCTTCGTAACGGCAGAGAAACGTTGTGGCCAGGGCGAAAGCAAGTCATTTCACTGGAGGCAAATGACTGAACTCAAGAAATTTGATTTCCCCTGGATTTTAACTTCATGGGTGGATGCCTACAAGGAAACTCAATATGTCTCTCAGACTTTTGCCTCTTTGTCAATTTGACTGAAATCAACCTATAAAATCCAGATGATTTCATTCCGCATGGAAATAGGAAAACGTCGGAAGGGTGCTTTTTAATTGGAATTCTCAGAATGCATTCAAGCCTCCTGTCTCAATGGCAACTCTTTTTTTTTTTTTTGTAGGATCACGGAAATTACAAATTGTCGCATGAGCTGTGGTCTATCCCTAGCTGCTGAGGTCAGCTCGAAGCGGGGCTTAGTAAGTCATCCCCGGACACTGATGTTTCAGGGTAATGGCTGGCCAATGGGAAGCTCTATGCGATGGTTTGTATATGCTTGTCCCAGGGAGTGGCACTTTTAGAAGGAGTGCTACTGTTGGAGTAGGTGTGGCCTTGTTGGAGTAGACACGTCACTGTGGGTGTGGGCTTTAATACCCTCTTCATAATTGTCTGGAAACCAGTCTTCTCTTAGCAGCCTTGGGATGAAGATGCAGAACTCTCTGCTCTTCCTGCACCATGTCTGCCTGGATGCTACTATGCTCCTGCCTTGTTGATAATGAACTGAATCTCTGAACTTATAAGTCGGCCCCAATTAAATGTTGTCCTTGTCTTGGTCATGGTGTTTGTCACAGCAGTAAAACCTTAACTAAGACACACTGGCTCCTGGAATTAGTAAAAGATATAAAATATAACAAGAAAAATAGAGAAAGAGTTCTGTACCAATCCTGGTTTGGATTTCTGGTCTTTGAATCTAGAAGAAAGAGTATGCCTTGGAAAGGCCCACGGATCAAGAAACCACAAAGTACCTAACATGATGAGTGGGATTCACAATTCTAAAGGCAGAATAGATGGAGTATTAGGTAAGGCTGCTACTTTGAAATGCTATTTTTATTTTTATTGACCTTAACTAATATAATTTGATATATGTATGTATTATAGATAAATCCAAAATTAAACTAAGTATCATTCTTATTATGTTACCTCATTTATTATTGTGTGAATATTAAAGTATATTTTAGTATTTTCCATATAGCTTGGTTTTTATTCTTTCTGCAATATATAAATCAAAGTACATTATAAATACCCCACAACACACACACACACACACACACACACACACATACACACACACATACACACATACATATGTGTGTGTGTTCTGAGACCACTGATGACTGGGCTGTTTATGTAAATATATATATATATATATATATATATATATATATATATATATATATA
>JADRCC010574814.1:0-12040 GCA_019843855.1 Hylomyscus alleni | reverse complement strand
AAATTTGGGAAAAACATAAACATTCATTACAACATGCGTTCCAAGATCCTGGTGCGGTAAACACGATGCACACATTCCGCTGCATGAATTAACAAAATCTCCATCTTGCCTTTTCCCTGGGACGTTATTGTCTACTCTACTGCTCAGCACCTTGTGGGCTGGCTCCCCATCTGTAGTGTCTGTGAATGTTCTCTGGAGCAAGTGTTTTTCTTTCACCTTGAGAAAACATGACACCCATAACTAATTGTGCTTCTCTTTTTATTCTGGCTGCTAGGAGCTGACTCTAACTTCCCTGCAGAACTGCAAAGCCATTTAGGGCAGGCATTGTATCCGCTTTGTTTAATCTTAACTGTGTTGTATTATTTTCCCTTTACTCTAGTCATCCTCTTGGGTCTTTTAAAACTATTATTTGATATATGTAGACACACAAAACTATATACACAGCACTGATATATAAATTATTTAATATACCCTTTTGTAAAGCCAAATTCAGATTTATGATTGAGCTTTTATATCTCTGAATAGTGGGAAGGAGATAAATTTGCTACTTGAAGTTATTTAAGACTCTTAGAACCATTTCTTTTAGGTTATCTGTCTTCTAGAGGCAAAATATTGAATTAGCTCAAGGCTATTTCTTCTCTCTTCTCCTACTAACCAAATGATATTTGCACTTAGGGAGAAGCTTTAGAGCCTTAATGACATTGCAAAACTGTTCTTGGGTTTCCATGGGTCTTCAGTGTAACATGGTGGGCCTGGCCTGGCCTCGGCCTGGGCAGCTGCACTCCTAGCTTCATGCCTCAGCTTGGTACCAGCTGCTAAGCAAATGCCCCAAGTGTTAGGTCCCCATAAACTACACTCAACAAATTCATGGCAAGGTCTAGGATTTGTTGCTTTCAGTGTCACAAACTCAGAGAGCCTTGGTTCCTAAGTAGAGGCCTACCCTCCCTCCCAAGGGAGCTCTGATTGACAGCCAGAGCAAGGTTTTCGACACCACAAGCATCCGTTTACTCTGGCCCAGTCAGTCTAAGAAACAGAGACTGAAGAATAATGCCATTAAAAAGACTTGGTAGCAAGCCAGGTAATTTTTCCAGCTTGCAACCCCCTCACTGCACTTTGTACAAGGCTTGAATTCATGGAAATTTCCAAGCTAGAAATACCTTGGAGTCAACAGCTTTGAAATGTTGATATGTAACCATTCACTGGTGTGCTTGTAGTCTGGCATTACTAAGTGAAGACTGCCCCAACCTGAACTAGCAAAGTTACTAAGGAAAGAATCTCATTACCATCCACAACAACCTCTCCACATCGTTCCTGTATTAGAATCAAGTCGGCATCTCAATCTGTCATGGTTAACATGCATCCCAGGGGTAATATAAAAAAGTCTACTGTGTGCTGGTGCTATCTATAGGTTACCTTTACTCCTATGGCTACAGAACTGACTCTAAGATCCATGGATCTGTGGTGTGTGTGATCTTTTGTGTCACACATGTGTATGTGAACACTACAAGTTGATTTTTTGAATCAGGATCTCTCAGTGCACCTGGGGCACATTGATTCAGCTAGTGTATCTGGCCAGTAACTCCAGGGATCCTCCTTTCTCTTCCTGTGGCACTAGGATCACATTTCAGGGGTAGCTGTTTATACAATTTTATCAAAATTAATTTCACAAGTTCTTTTCTTGATGCTGTGAGCAAAACATAGCCATCCCTTCTGACTGGTCCTACCTCTTAACCCATCCCCATCCCCACCCCCATCCCTGTGTCCTTGTATGTCAGATGTAAATCCTGAGAAGGGGCTCTTACTGAAGATGTCTGATTTCTTCTTCAACCCAGCTCAGCAATGCTCTCTTGATGAGGCCAATCCTCTCATCCCACCTAATTTTGCATTTCCAGCAGCTTTTTTTTTTTTATCATTTCTAATTCAGACATCTTTAAGAAGTTTTCAGAACCCCTTACAACAATAAGCTCTGTGCTGCAGGTTCTCTGTGGAAATGGTTTTCATTTGTCACCTAGTTATAAATACTCTCCTTCCGGTTATTCTGCTACAACTGTGATGTACTTTCCTGTTGCCAAGTGCTCCATAAGACGATCTATCAAAAGCACTGGAGAGGCTGTTCTGAAGGCCCGATGAAAAATAAAATACTATTCTTAAGAAAGCAGAGCCAGTTACAAGTGCCCTGGCATACTTCTCACAGTTTAGAATGGAATCATTCATACCCACTGCAATTGAAAATAAGTGAGAGAAAAGCTAATAGAGTGTCTCTCACCAAACCCTTATGAAATAATCTCTGAGATAGTTGGCTGCAAATCTCTGCTATTTTAGTGCCTGATTCCACTGTAAAAATCAAACCCAGTTTCATCTAGACAGCGTCATAGCCAAAGCCTTTTCCCCCATGACTGTCAGTCCATACCTCTTTGAGGCACCAAACTTGAGCTTCTCAGAATGTTTCCAACCTTCTTAAGGTTGCAATACATGACAAGGTAAATGCCAAAGTGGCTCTAAGACAAACTGAGGAGGAAAAGAAGGACATAAAGTTCCTGGGTTTTTTTCCCCTTCCTTTTAAAGGGGGAGTTAATTCCAAAAAGAGTTTCTTAAACAGTACTTTGAATCAATCGGGCACTGGGCCACGGATCTCTGATAAACATCTATATTTTACTTAGAATCTGCCTTGATCTGGTTGAGGAATAGGTTTCCTGAATAGTAGCTCTCCAGGGATGAGAGACCTCACCAATGAGGTTGGAAAGTCCAGGACAGTGTGTGCCCACTGGAGTATATTCCCCAACATGACTCGTTATATTGGGCAGTAGATACCCAAAGAATGGCATGAAGAGGAACAGGCTATAAGGGTGAAAAACCTGCAAGTCACACCCTCTCACAGATAAAACCACCAAGTCCCTCAAGTGGCTGTTGTGTTACACATGTAAATGCTAGACATAAATAGACCCTCCAGCAATGCCAGCAACTGTGACTCATCTGCCATCTCTTTGATTATTTGTCATAAAGGCATACACCTTTGCTTCCATTTCTATGAGTCTAGAGGAGTGGAGCAAATTGTCTGGGGTCATAGCAGAGAGCTGGGAGGGAGGTCTAGGGCTCCCAATACTGATCCTTGCATTTGTAGTCTGCAGCTTGGCAACCAATGAGCTAGGATGGTCTTCCCTCCTAGGGCAGCTCTTGTGAAACCTCTCATCAAATGCCATCCCCAGCAGCTTGGGCTTAATTTCACAGCCTGTTGGCTCATCCATCCAGTTGTAACAAAAAGGGAAGAGTAAATAATAAAAAACAAAAGAAGCATCTAGTTATACTGGGAGTCCTGAAAGTATCACACATCAGATCAGTCAAGGGAGTGTGTGTGTGTGTGTGTGTGTGTGTGTGTGTGTGTATGTGTGTGTGTAGTGTGTGTGTGTGTGTTTTGAGCTGTAACTAGTCCTAAATAGAGACAGTCACAACTCACAACTACAAAGCAAATGTAAACAATCAGCTACTAGAACAGGGCACTGAGCCAAAGCCTGAAAACAGGGACAACAGGGCACTAAAGCTCTTGCATCTAGATAGATGGAGGGAGGGAGAGAGGGAGGGAGAGAGAGAGAGAGAGAGAGAGAGAGAGAGAGAGAGAGAGAGAGAGAGGATAGATAGATAGATAGATAGATAGACAGATAGACAGATAGACAGACAGACAATAGATGAAAGATGGATGGATGAATGGATGGATGGATGGATGGATGGATGGGTGGGTGGATGGATGGATGGATAGATGAGAGAGAGATTAGAGAGAGATGGTGGGAGTAGAGGCACAACATGTGACAGGTGCTTTGGAATTTGTTTCTAGTATGAAAATGAAGAGTAGCAAGTAGGAGCACCTTTGAGGAAAGCCAATAAAATGGCCTTCATCTGGTCAAAATGGCCTGGTCACCAAGGAAGGAGATCCTATTTTCTGAGTCTCTCAGTCCAAGGTTCTTGTTGAATACCTGCCTTCTGCTCCTTATACCAGCCTATGACTATGGCACCAGAGAAACAAAGATAAGGCAGGTCTCGGGTCTCTTGCAAGGTGTCTCAGTTGCAGCAGAAAGACTGCAAGAGCCAGTTCACCAGTGTGCACCATGCAGTTCCCATGGGAAGTCTGTTCTCATATTCATCCTCCATTAGAGCCCCTTCATCCATAACCTATCCTGAGGGAGCTTACAGCTACCAGCAGCACCAGCATCTGCTTCAAAAGACTATCAGCCAGATCCAGAGACCATTTTCACTGTCAGGAGACCAGGGAAGATCATGGCCCCAGCCACAGGGGGAAAAAAAGCCCATCTGAGTAAATACAAACCTGTATCTGGGGCGTCCTCACCCTAATTTCAGAACTGCATGCCCCTAGCTTCAGGATATGAAGAGCAGCATCCAAGACAACCACTAAACTACCCAATCCAGCCTGGTCTCTGTTTGCTGATTTTTCAGTTAGAACAAGCCATGCCAATAGACTGCAGTGACCCAATCCCAGTTCATCAGACTTACCAACTGCTTCTGGGTTCCCAGTGGCTATCCTAAGCCAGCAGTGCTGCCTCCATGGGCGCGCACCTTGATCTCAACACTCTCACACATTGCAAGTACACTATTAACCAGCTCTACTTCCCCAACAAGCATGTTCAGTGCTGTTCCCCAACCATGCCTAAGGAGAGGGAGACCTCCCAGGCCCTGGGTAGGAGTGGGGAGGCTTGGTTAATGAGCATTTTCAAAGGCTTCTGCAGAGTTAAGGCCAGGGAACCACTAGTTATCCTAACAGCCTTGACAGCAGGCAGGAGAGCTCAGACTGGAGAGCAGACAAAGCCTCCTGCCTGCTCCTTATGGCACCTGACTTCCCCACAGAGGTCCTGATTCACAGACTCAGACCCAAGTGGATCCTACATCAGCTACTGTCCACTCACACACATCAGTGCCTTCTCCAAGGAATGCCTGCTCCTGGGACCTTCCTGTACGCTTCTTCAACTTACTCCACCTAGAATCCTGTCCCCTACGTCAGGACACAGCCACTTACCAACAGCACAGTGCCAACGTATGTGTTCTTGTCCAACCTTCAAAGTCTTTCTTGTGTCTTCCTTCTACTCTACTCTGGTATCAACTGGATCAATCCATCTTTCTCTAAGCTCTGTTGTTGTTGTTGTTGTTGTTGTTGTTGTTGTTGTTGTTGTTGTTTTAAGTCAGGGGCTTTATCTTTCCTTCTGCCTCAGCCTCCTGACTTCTGGGATGACAAGAATTTGCCACCACACCAATTTAAGTCATGCTGGGGTTGGAACCAGGGCCTCTTGCATGCTAGATGAGCATTCTGTCCACTGATCTGCAGCCCCGGCCCACAAACTCCTATTGCTAGCCCCAGCCTACCTCTGACTTATAGCCATTTTCAAAGGAGGTTTCTTGCATGCCTATCTGTATCAGGCTATCTTCACACTCCTGATGACAAGCAAGTAAAATACACCCTTGCCATGTAGTTAACCTAGAGTATCTAGCTAAAGAATGCCAGAGGAATTCTTGCCTGCTCCCACCCCTAGCTCATACCTGTTTCTCCTGGAAGCAGTTCCTCAATAAGCCACTTGTATATCAACCTTTATTTCAGGGTCTACTTTCAGGGAAGTGACCTAAGACACCATTTCCAAATGTGGATTCCCTACTTCTTTCCTCAGCCATGCTTGCTAGTACTGTTCTGGTCTTCTCAGCTCCTAGCAATGGACACCTCACAGAAGCATCTTGTGTGGGACACTTTTCCTCTGTATCTGCCTCTTGTCTCCTTATGGAGACAGTGCCCCTTAAACACAGTAATGGTATTTTAAGTTCCCTATATCCTTCAACACAAGATGATTAACAAAACTTGACCTTGAGACTTACTGAATGGAACCTGAAGTCACACCGACCTTTTGCCACTTATGCATAATGCAGCATCATGGGACTGGGGGCTTCTGAAGGGCCATGTTAAGGTGGCCATTGGAGCCACAGATCTTGATTTAGAATGTAGTTGTGATGGGATCCCTCAAGTAAAATGGAGTCGCAGAGCCTTCGAATTTCAAGTCTCTGGCTTGTCTCACCTCCTTTCCACACTCTCCCTATCCCCAGTTTCCTTTCCTGATGAGTGTTTCTAAATCTTGTTTACAACCTCCCATCTTTGCTAATGGAAGGTCTCAGAAGAAACATTTGTGCCTCTGGAGGTTGGCAAAAACTCAGGGAGTCAGGAAACCCATAATAATACTCCATACAATGACTCAGCATTTTTTGAAGTGACCACATGCATATTTCATCAAGCTGTTGGCTTCACCCATCTCTTGTGAAATGGATGAAGCAGATGAGGGACCTGGGAGTCTACAAAAGCTGAGAACCTCACCTAAGCACACAACTACCTAGAAAATGACAATAATCAGCCTTTATAAGGGCCGGATCCAAGGCAGCTAAGGACAACCATGAAGGCAAAGAAGCACTCCCATGTCAAGTGGGTCTTGCTGTCATCCACAGAAGAAAAGACCACAGATGAGTCAGTTCTCTCGATTCAGCACCTGCTGGGGAAACATTCAAGGCTTCAGCCTTGGGGAAAAAGAATCAGCAATGGAACAGACCCAGAGCTGTGAGGTTGAATGGGAACAAGGCACCTGGCCTTGTTGCCATAGATGAAGAAGGACCAGAAACTACTGAAGAAACTCTAAACAAAGGCAGACTAAGGTAGACTCATTTAGTATACCTCAATTCCAGGCACTTCAACATCGTCCTACATAGATGAACTAACTCCAAGGGTCAAGGACGTGTTCAAGATCACAGTCCATGTGTGTCCGGAAGGGGAGAGGAACTCCACAGGAATACCAACAGAGTCAACTTACCTGAACTTAGGGCTCTCAGACTCTGAACCACTAACCAAAGAACATACATGGCTGAAGCCAAGCCTCCCAGCTCAGATGTAGCAGATGTGCAGCTTGGTCTTCATGTGGGTCACAAACAACTGGAGCAGGTGCTAGTCCAAAAGCTGTTGCCTGTACGTGGGATATGTTCTACTAGCTGGGCTGCCTTGTCTAGCACAGGTAGAAGAGGAAGCGCCTAGAGACTTGATGTGCCAGAGTGGGGAAATATCCAGGGGCTCCCACCCACTCAGAGGATAAGGGGAGGGAGGATGGAGAGGATGTGACTGAGAGGGGGAAGTGATTGGGATATAAAGTGAATAAGTAAACAAAATAAAGTTTAATTTAAAAAGAAGATCACAATCCAGAAGTCAATAAGTATACATTATGGAGATCCTGCTATTTGTCAGACTCCACACTGAGTGGTGTATACATTTACTGGTTTTAGCAGCATTCATTTGTAGACTAGAGAGGTGGTATGGTCTCAGCAACCATATCACCATCAGTAGATATGGGAACCAAGTCTTGCTAATAATTTCCTGCAGCCACTCATCTTGTAGGTAACAAGAGTCAGCAAAGAGATCAGTACAAGATGGGACCTGGTGGTGGGGCATGGGTGATTGAGAGAGTGCTTGCAGAAGACAGCAGAAGAACCAAGCAGCTCCCTCCTGGGTGAATTCAAGGGAATGGAAAAATCCCTTCTCGCTTTGACTCGGCTCAGAGGCAGCTCTGGCGAGAGCTGTATTTTTGTAATGATGCTGAGCATGTCAGAGGTCCATAGGAAAAGGAGTCAAACAGCCAAATCTCCTGGCCTGAGAGACCCTAGTGCCTTCACTGATGATTTCAGGAACAGGGACCATGCAGATAGCTGTGGGGAATACATCTTTAAATGTAATGGAAGTTTCCAAGGCTTTCTCAATATTTCTTTCCCTGTGTAGCACACTGCCTCAGGGAAGAACAGCACAATAGACTTGGAGGAGAAAGAGTTCTTAGCATTGGAGTTTTCAAAGTCTGTGTGAGGGCCACAGCCTAGGGAGGCAATAGGGATGTAGCTCAGAGTTTCTGAAGGACTGAGGAGGGTAGAGGTCAGGGTGAGGCTGGGAGATGGAATGGGTTCCTGAGACAGGGCTACCCTGTGCCTAACTCAATGACTCGGAGTGTACAAAGCCCTCCAATTGGTATAGGAGATCAAAGTGTACCAGTACCCCACACCCTTTCCCAAGTAGAGCCCTAAGGATAGGACAAGGTTTCAGAGAAGATAGCCAGAGTATCCAGAGAGATATGAAGGTTTTACTTTTCAATCTTCAGAATTGAGATATGATTCATAAGATATAAAACTCATCATTTTAAAGCATGCAGTTCAGCGGTCTTCACTGTATTTAGGAGATGCAACTCATCACTATCTAATTCCAGGACATTCTCATCCCTTCCCCCACCAAGAAACCCTCTCCCGTGCACAGGCAGACACTCCCGGTTTGACCCTACTCTGCACCTCTGAGATCCAAAATCTGTCTCTAAGGATGTCTATTTTCTTGATATTCCATAAAAATGGAACCATTCAATTCATACTCCCATAGCTGATTCATTCACATCTATCAGAAGATCCATATTCCCGTATCATTACCTCATTCCTTTTCACAGCTGAGTGGATGGATTTCCCTCACATGGATATACAACATTTCATTTACAATCATCAGCTAATAGACATTGTATTGTTTTACTTTGGTGTTATCAAACATTATACTATTACAAGTACCTATATACAACTTTGCATGGGTACGTATTGTCATTCTCTTTGTATATACCTAGGAATGCTATTACCAGGTGGCCCTATGTTTAACTTTCTGAGGAAATGACAAGACTCTTTTCCATGAAAGTCTAAACCACAGATAGGATTTGGACAGACCCACAAGAGAGTACCCATGACCCAGTGATCAGGGAAGCATCATAAACACTATGATCCTTGTGTTCCGGATGACAGATGAATCAGAAGACAGAGGGAAGGTCAAAAGTATTCAACGGCAAGCTGTAAGACCAGGTAGTGGTGGAGCCAGTTGGCAGCTTCCAAGGTATAACAGGTATTCCCTGCATTTAGCTTTCATTAAGAAAAGGTTTCAAACCCAGTAAAATTAAATTTCTCCTCTCTAGCAGAATAGCAATCTAGTCTAGAAATTGAGTTGTATTATAGAAAATAAATAATATTATATTTCATCCACACCTAAATTTGTGAATTGACCCAGAAACCCACTGCAAACTTCACAGTGAGAAAATAGCACACAAGGAACCAGGGAACCAAAAGGGAAATGTTAAAACTATCTATCAGCCAGGTCTCTTGGGTACACATCCACAATGGAAGAATATAAACGGGCAGGCAAAGATTGGAGATGCAAAGACATCTGCTGGAAACTGACATCCACACCCCTTCATGTGGCCGCTTCAGCTGCCTGCAGTTAGTTTCTGGATTCCTCCCATCCCCCTCCATCCCGTTCCGTGGGACCGCTTGCTGCACCCCACACCTGTGAAGTGTATTTAAATCTCCATGGCTGTGCCTACACTGGTCTTTCTGCTTTCTCACCTCATACAACATAAAATATCTACCCTGAGAGCAAGTGCAGAGGCCGCTTCCTTCAATGAGCTGTTTCCTAGCCTAAAGAGGAGTTGACCCACCCTTCAGCTCTATTTCCTTGGGGCTGTACACTTTGCATTGCCCATATTTGCTGATGTATCTCCAGCTTTTGTCACAACTCCAGCTCTATGGCCCAGGCTACCTTGACAGTTTCTCATCAATTTAGTGCAGAGTTTGTGTCACACAAATATCTGCTGAGTGAACTAACTAGTCTACAAATATGGGGCTGAGGTCAGGAGAAGTAGAGATGTATTTAGGACCCCAGCAGCTAAGCCAGTGCTCAAACCTAGCTCATTCAGAATGCTTTCAAGGAATGGTCAGAAACTGCAACAGAAGAGGCAGCCTAGTGTCACTTAAAATTCCTGCTGGTCCCACACAGCTTCCTGAGTGTTTGACGAGAGGAAGTGTCACAAGTGAGGAACGTCTCTGCCATATGCATTAGACTGGTATTTGAAGGAAAGACATATGGGGGAAATGTTATGAGGACATTGTGTAGTGCGCTGGCTGTACTTCTGAGGGAGGACAGTTTAGAGATGCCTGCTTTACATTGATATGAAATGATAATTCAGTAGGAATAAATCAAATCTAATACACAGTTCTGTCTGTGATGACCAGGTGCCCCCTCCCTCTCACCAACATTCTTCCTGTGAAATAAAGCATTCACACTGAACACACTCTGAAACAGTAAGATTTTCTAAGAAATCTCCGTGGAAGGATGTATTCACATGCCTCCCTTCACTGGATCACCAGCTGGAAAGAAATCTCTCGCATACCTGCAGTAAGTCCTTCCTGTAATCTTCTAAGGTCTCGTGAGCCTCAGAGCAGATGCGAGCTCACGAGGTATGCTTTAGAGTGCCCCTTCCAGTGCTGTAATGGAAACCATGCTTATGCTCGCACTTGTCCTTTCCAGCAAAACAAAGCAGACTCAAACAGTGCACACGTCCAAGGACCTGGCTAAACCTGCAGAAAGAGCGCCTGCCCAAGGCACAAGAGTAGGGGGTTGGAACCAGACTGTCCCAAACCAGAGAAAGGCCACTACCAGCCTGGTGTTCTCAACAGTATGGAGAGCTGTGGCATTCCATGCTCCGTACTAGGGGCCAGAGCTCAATGTTCTGAAAGCCTCCCCAAGTCCTCTCCACTCTCCTGCCTCCACTCTCCTGCCTCCCTTGTATCCCATAGAGGACCAGACTGCTCACTTTATGATAGAGGATCTTCCACCAACACATCTCTCCCATCCATTTCACAGCAACTAGGAAAGCCTCTGCTCACCATGACAAGGCAGCAATAAAATATCCCTCCAAGAAACTGAATCGACCTCCCTGTCACAGGCTCCCATGAATCCAAGAGCCAACAACTGCAGAGATTGCATCTATCAGGATAGGTACTCAAGTCTCCCCTGGGGAGCTGGGCAATCACTGGATCTGGAGATCGAATGTCACTCAGTCATTAGGGACCCACCTACATAACTTTGTAGGAAAAGCCCAGGCCCCTTTATTAGCCTTTGGTTGAACTGAGATTTCCTAAAGAGGAAAGAAGAAGTGTTCTTCTGGTGATACACAGGCAACCCTGCCCATCAATTACCACTATCAACTGAGTAACTAGGATCACAGGGGTGCTTAGCAACACCCTTCATCTCAAAACAAGAAACAAAAAGAGGTAAAACGGACATTACAGGCAAGGAGCTGAACTTGAGCTGACAGAGGAGTCAGCTCTGCTTATCAGGTAGGCTGAAAAGAACCAGATTTATTTACCTGCCTCAGTTTATTTATACACAGATGGGAATAAGCTACAATCTGGACATCAAAAGATGCCCCAAGTCTGGATGTGGTGGTACACACACACAATCCCAGCATTTGGGAGGTGAAAATGGGAGAATGAGTTGAAGATCAGGCTTAGCTCCACAGGCCAGCCTGGGCTACATCTAACCCTGTCTCCAATGAAAAGAAAAGAAGAGGAGAGAGGAAGAGAAAGAGAAAGAAGAAAAAAGGTAGGACCCGAGAAGTGTCTCTCTGAGGACTCCTGTACTTAGTAACTATGGGCTTGTATTCCCATAGTTGTGTTCCCCAGGAACTATTCATTCCTGGGGGGTCTTGCACTCATAAAAGAAATGCCAGCTTCGTCTGCAGGGAGGAAGCTGACAGCCAGGCTTCCAGACATGCCCCAGACCAGTCTGCAGCTGAGCTGTTGGGGTTAATCCAAGAACCACAGTAAAGACCCCCTCCCAGCAGTGGGTGGGTGAGGCCACAGCAGGTAGAAGGGAGGAGGGCAGGCGGCAATTTCAATAGAAGCAATCATATGTGCAGCTAAGAAAAAATGAGACCAGGAAGCCTGAGAGAAGGCAGCTCCAATTATTGGTGAAATAATCAGAAATAAACAGTCGCTTGCCGGAGTACAACTTCTCCATACCCTCTAGCTGAGCCTCTTTGCTGCCCTGATTATATTTAGAACCAATTTGAGCAACCAGGTTATTTTGTCCATTGGAGCCAAACAATGCTTTAAGGACTCCTACCAGAGCTTAGGAGGGATAAGGAGGAAGGGACACAGTGTGGAGAAG
>JADRCC010574813.1:3916-18237 GCA_019843855.1 Hylomyscus alleni | reverse complement strand
CACACACACACACACACACACACACACACACACACACACGAACTGTTTGTGGTGGAACTCAGCTCTTGCTTCAATATTCAAGTTTATTCAACCACATGTTTTTTTTTTTTAATCTGATGTTTCTTTTTCCAGCAAACATACTGTGAGCTTATTTATAACTGTGAGCATATTTGTATCTGGATGATGTTCATACACATGACTGCTGTCCTGAAGTATTAGCCTTAAAAAACAATTACAAGGATTCATCTAGAATCTGGGCCTTTCTAGGCAAGCAACTTCATTTCTTGCCTCTACTCCTAATATTTGCATCACTGCTTTATTTGGTGTGAATATGCTGAGAGAACACTTCTCTGGCAGCTGCAAAAGAGTTCACATTTTCCTCGCAGTATAGCCTATGTTCAGTCTGACTTATTCTCTTGGATCTGAACATGTGGTGTCAGGAGAGAATTAAGTTATAATAGTTTTTTCTATGCTTACTAAAAGCAAACTCTTCCTTCTGAAAAATATTATTACTTTGAAATTTTCTTCTGTGCCTATCACTATACCAGAGAAAGTAAGACACAGTAGAGGACTCTTCCTCTCTATGTACCCTGACTGATTCAATAATACTGGGAAAAGAAATGTAAGACTGCTTCAGAACACTATGCAAATCATTGGTACCATATTTCAATAGTTAATCTTTTAAGGCTATTTATAGCTTATATACCATATCTTTTTTTTTTAAACAAAAACATAGTTTGTCTAACACACTCCCCTTGGCTTGCCCCAGTGGATAGGTGAGAACTTTACTATAGATTATTCTGATTTCTAGTGTCCATTACCAACACAATGCAGAGAATAGACATCAAAAGAGAATATATCCAGGCACGGATAAATTTTTCTTAGGAAATTTGGCTCCTTCTAGATCATTGAAAGGAAATGATACAACTGATCAGACGCAGCATAACTTTCAACACTATGAGTTAGACTGATCAGAAAAAAATAGAGATTAAACATTACTTCTGGTATATCTATATGAGGATGCCACCACATGAGATTAGCATTCAACTCAATGATCTCAGTTGAGTTAATGGTCCTCCTCCATATGGGTGGTTATCATGTAGTGCACTGGAAATATACATACACCTAACAGGTGAAGGAGGGTGCACTGGTTAGGTTTTTGTTGTTGCTGCTGTTTGTTTTGACCATTTTAATAGTTTTTAATCAGTATAATAAAAATCTGGGATAATCAATTTAGCAAAAGGTAATTTGGGCTCCCTGTTTTGAAAGTTATATTGACATCCATTTGCCCTGTTGTTTTAGGGGGGGTCTGTAGTGAGACTTCACATCACAGTACAGAGCAAAAATTGTTCACCTTTTAGCTAGGAAGTGAAGGAGAGTTAGAGCCAGAGTCTGGGTTGTCACTGTCTTCTGATGGATATTATGCTACGATGAACTGAAGATCTCCTACTCTCCCCTGCCTCTTGAAGGTTAGAATACTTCCTAATCATGCCAATTTCAGGACAAAAGCTTTAGTATATGTGCCCTGGAAGGACATTCTAGAACCATATAATGTCTATCACATACACACATGCATACATACATGTATATATATATGTGTATATATATATATACACATATGGATTAATGCATATATTTTCTCTAAATACACTCATCAATATATAGTATGGTGATATTTAATTTGGTCTACACTCTCCATATATAGTTATTGGTTTCTCTAGTGGATTTCCTAGTTATGCTGTCTTCCTGGACTGGGTCAGGATTCCATGAGATGGAACTCTGAGTTGTGTCATGACAGAATGCTGCCTCAGTAACCACATTATCATATTTGATTTTATGATATATTAGAGGAACTAGATAAGACATTACAATTACCTCTCTTTAAAGATGGATGTTGCTGCATCTTAATCAATCATTCTACAAATTTGTATCCTGATTATTAAACAAAATTTTATACTACATAACACTTTTAATTTTCTATCAATCTTTATCAAACCTGAAAATATCTATCTTGTAAAATGTATGTTTGGGGAACAGAGAAATGACTCAGTTAATAAAGGCACTTGATGCTAAGCCTGGAACCCTGAATTCCATTCCCAGACCCCATATACTAGAAGAAGAAAACTAGCTATCACAGTTATCCTATGACCTCCTCAACTAGTGTGGCATGTGTGCCCCTCTCAGCAGACAAAAAAAAGTAAATTTAATAAATGGTATATTTTGTATAATTTTTCTTTAATCTCCTGCACAAAACTCAACTCCAAGTGGATCAAAAGGCTCAATATAAAACTAAATACACTGAAGCTAATAAAAAGAAAGTGGGGGGTAGCTTTGAGTTCATTAGCACAGGAAAAGACTTTCAGAATAGAACATCTTTAGCACAGACAAGAATTAATAAATGAGATCTCATGAAAAGCTTCTATTTGATAAAGGACACAGTCATTCAAATAAAGTGACAGCCTACGGAATGGGAAAAGATGTCTCCCAAGTACACATCTGATAGAGGGCTAATAATGAAAATATTTGTCAAGAAAATAAATAACCCAATTTAAAAATGGGGTACAGATCTAAACATAATTCTCAGAAGAGAAAATGCAAATGGCTGAAAAACACATAAAGAAATGTTCAACCTCCTTAGCCATCAGGAAAATACGAATCAAAACTATTTGGAATTTTATTTTATACCAGTCAGAAGAACTAAAGATATGTACACCAAATGACATCTCATGCTAGCAAGGATGTCCGATAAGGGGAACACTCACTTCATTGTTGGTGGTACAGAGAGCTTGTACAGCCACTTTAGAAATCAGTGTGATAGTTCCTCGAGAAGCTGGGAATCGATCTACCTCAAGACCCAGCTATACCACTTTTGGGCATTGTGTTGGTTTTAATAAAAATGGTTCCCATAAGGAATGGCACTATTAGGGGGTAGGTCCTTGTTGGCAGAATTGTGACACTGGAGCTGAACTTGAGGTTGAAGCTCAAGCCAAGCTTGGTATCACTGTCTTTTCCTGCTTTCTCCCTGCTTATCTAGATATAGGATTCTTGGCTTCTTCTCCAGCACCAATATCTGCCTGCATGTTGTCATGCTTTCCACAATGATGAAAATGGGCTAAACTTCTGAAGCCAGCTCTAGTGAAATAATTACCTTTATGAGTTTCCACTGTCATAGTGTCTCTTCACAACAATGAAAGCCCTAACTAAGACATATACCCAAAGGATACTTTATTCTGCCACAGTGACACTTGGTCAACCATGTTTATCACTGCTCTATTTATAACCAAAAAGTGGAAATAATGTTGAGGGTGAGATAAAGAAAACATAGTACATTCATACAATGGAGTATTTACTCAGCCATTTAAAAAACATTAAAATTATAGGTAAATGGAACTAGAAAAAAATCTTCTCAAGTGAGGTAACCCAAATCCCAAAAGACAAATATGGCATATATTTGCTTATATGTGGATATTGACTGTTAAGTCAATGATAAACAAGTCATAATCCATAGAACCACAAAGGTTAGTTATAGAGTAAGGTACTAGGGTCACAAATACACATCCCTAGGAAAGGGAAACAGAATAAGTATAAATGGATGGTGGGGGCTGGAATGGGAGAATCAAATGAGGAGGAGAAGGGAAGAAGGGCATGAGACAGAGAATACAGGGAGAAAGCTAAAATTAAAGGTAGAATGGAAACCTAATAAAATAGAGATTTCCCAAACTATATACATATATGAAGGCAATCTAAATGAAATAGCCAAATAATGAGGAAGACAGAGGCTCAACTGGATATCTGCTGTCACCAAATGAATCTTCCAGTACTGAGAATGAATCACATCTAATGAAATTTATTGGCCAAAGGGTTCTATGGGAACCTCCAAACAACCCCAGCTATTGCCAAGACTACACATTTCTCTCCACAAACTGACAGAAAGGTCCTATTAAAGAGGACAGCACCTACACAAGTCATTGAAGATGGAGAGGTTGATCTGGCATCTCCATAGAGCCTTCATCCCTACGTTCTAGAGTCTTTTATTCAAGAAGTACTCTGCACACTACCAAAGGAGAAATATAAACACTAACCCAGCTATAAACCCTTTGATCTACAATGCTGTCCTGCCTGAAGATATGCTAGTGCAATGGTGGCACAAAGCTTGTGGGAGTAACCAACCAATCTCTGATTTGACTTAAGGTTCACTCCAGGAGAAGGATCACCTACCCAACAGTGCTTGGTGATCAAAGACCTGTGACTAGATATTCCAGGGACCTAGCACAAAGTCAAATACTTCTATTTGCTAAAACAAAGTAGCAATAAATGATTCCTAACACTAGTTGTTATACTCATAAATTCATGCATCCACAGCCATCATTAGAGAAGCTTCCTTCTATAATAGATGAACAAATACAGAGATCCACAGGCAGACAATATGTAGAAAGTGGGAGACATTGGAACTATCAGTTCTAAATGGATGCCTCCACCAAATCTCTTCTGTTATGGCTCAAGGAATCCAGCAGAAGAGGGTGTGGAAAGAGCATAAGATCTAGCAGGGATGAAGAACAAGAAGGAAGGAAGACCTTCTCAATCAACAGGGTCTATTCTCATATGATCTCATAGAGATGGAGGCAGCATCCATAGGACCTACATGAATCTGCAACAGATAGCATCTGAGAGCTGAAAGGAAGAGTGAGTGCATCCCTACATCTTTAACTCAGAAACTATCTCCAATTAATAACCACTTGCAAATAAAAATTTACTTTTCTCCATGGGAGTCTTGCTGGAGAAACAAACTACTCTTAAGGGTAGCCTGCATGCCCAGCAGTAGATGGATAACAAAAAACAAACTCAACAGCAACTTAGGAGGTTCCCTTTCTCATAATGTCATGTCAGGGTTGTTTTATTATTTTTATAATATTATCTTATTTTTTATTTCATTTCACTTATTCTCTTTTCTCTCTTTTTCTTATACTCTATAAGTCCTTTGCATATATGTTATAGTTTCTCATTGAGAATTTTTATCGGATTCCTGAGCCTGTAAACAACTGTGTCTTTGCATCTACATTTATTTCTTGTGCCTTTTTTTTGGGGGGGGGGCGTTTTTCCTTATGTTTGCTTTGGCCTAGATTGATGTGTTAGCTTTTGTTTGTGTCTTATTATAACATAGTTTATTTTGTTATTATCCCTTAGAAGAAGTTTGGTTTTTTTAATTGGTTATTGTATTTATTTACATTTCAAATGTTATCCTCCTTCAAGGTTTCCCATCAGCAAACCTCTGATTACATTCTTGCCCCTGCTTCTATGTGGGTGCTCCCCCACCCACTCACCTACTCTCACCTCACTGCCTTAGCATTCTCCTAAATTGGGGTATCCAGTCTCCACAGGACCAGGGACCTCTCCTTCCATTGATGCCAAGATAAGGCCATCCTCTGCTACATATGCAGCTGGAGCCATGGGTCTTTCCATGTGTATTCCTTTTGATTGGTAGTTTAGTCACTGGGAGCTCTGGGGGTTCTGGTTGATTGATTATGTTGTTCTTCCTATGGGGTTGTAAACCCCTTCAGCTTCTTCAGTCCCACCCTTAACACCTTCAGTGCAGTCCCTGTGCTCAGTCTGATGGTTGGCTGCAAGCATCCACATCTATATTGGTCAGGCTCTGGCACAGCCTCTCAGGGGATGGCCATGCCAGACTCCTGTCAGCAAGCACTTCATGGCATCAACAAGAGTGTCTGGTTTTGTTGTCTGCAGATGGGATGGATCCCTTGGTGAGGCAGTCTCTGGATGGCCTTTCCTTCAGTCTCTGTTCCATTCTTTGTCCCTGCATTTCCTTGAGATAGGGACATTTCTGTGTTAATATTTTTGAGATGGGTGCGTGGCCCCATCCTTTAACCGAAGGCGAAGCTTAACCTCTGGGTATGATCTCTACAGGTTATCTCTCCCCTCTGTTGGGTATTTCAGCTAATGCCACCCTGTTGGGTCCTGGGAGCCTTTTGGCATCTGGTACTTTCTAGTGGCTACCCCCATTTCCCCATCCCCCACTGCTAAACACCTCCATTCAGTTTTCTGACTCTCTGTACTTCTTCCCCTCCTCCCACACCTGACCCTATCCCCTTTTTCCTCCCCATCCCTCTACCACCCGTGATTATTTTGTTCCCCCTTCTAAGTAGCTCTGTTTGTTTTCTAATGAGAGACGAAAAGAGTGTGGATTCAGATAGAAGGGGAGTGTCTGGGAAGAGTAGGTAGAGGGAAAATTGCAATTAGGACACATTCTATTGAGGAAAAAAAATCTATTTTCAATAAAAGGACAAAACCAATCTCTATTTTAAATAACTATGTGTATAATTATATTTGAGTTTGCTGTTACTTTATTGATTTCTCTTTCTTTTTGCTCTTAGTTCTTTCTGCTTTCCCCATTTTTCTTTACCTGACTTCTTTTTGGTTGCCCGACAGTTTATCTAGAAATGACAATATACATATTTAATTTCCAGTCTACTTAGAATTAATATTTTACCACCTAGGGTTGAAAGTAGAAAGCCTACCACCATGAGGTCCTGCTAAGCCTTTCACTTGCTATTATCTATGGACGTTGCAATTCATGGATGCTTGAATTTCTCTTCTATGCTTTCACTCTTGGTTTTAAAACTCAAGAAGGGAATCTGTTTACTCAGATCATTTCCACGCTGCTGATCTTCACTTCTGAAGACGCTGATTTTCTTCTGGCTTTACTTCTCTTGGATCTAAACAAGTTTCTTGACTTATGCTAGGGGTGGGGCAGGGTGGCTAGCAATGGATTCTCTTCCTTTACCCTAAATCCAAATCTATTTTGTTTTCCTTTCATTCCTGAAGATATGCTAGCTGGGATGGCAGTGCTTTTTATGCAACACTTTTAAAATGCCCCCATTTTAGTCTCAGTGTGCTATTTGATTGTACCGTTATTTTCTGTGCACTTTCAGAATTTGTATTATTTTTTCACACTTCTGCAACCAAATACCTGACAAGAACCAGTTAAAGGAAGAAAGGGCTTATTCTGGCTCATGCTTTGAAGGGCCCATGCCATCATCATTGAGAGAATGTAAAAGCCAGAGAGAAAGGCACAGAAGCTTCAGCAGGAGACTGGCTTGTCACCTTCTATACATAATCAGGAAGCTAAGAGTAAACAGAAAGTAGAGTTGAGATATAAGCCTCAGGGCTTGCTGCCAGTGATGTAAACCCCCATCAAGCTTCCATCTACTAAGGTTCATAGCCTTCCAAATGGCCCTTCCAAATGGGGACCAAGTGTTCAAACCCATACACTTAGAAAGTCATATCACATTCAAATGACATTTTAAAATTTTTTTCTCTTACAGTTTTCACAGTCTGATTGTGATGTGTCTCCATGTGGATCATATGCGACATTCACCAAGACTTTGAGTCTGTAGACCTTGTTGTGTGACTATCTTTGGCTTGTTAGAGCCATTTTTCTTTGGTTCTTTGCTTCCTAGCACCTATCTCTCTGAGAATCTCACACTGGACTTTTCCATGGTTAGCCTAGAGTCTTCTCACTGCTGTTATAGGCACATTGTTTAGATTGAATCATTCTTTGCTGATAACATCTTTAAATTCACTTATTGTTTCTTCCATCAGCTCCATTTTGCTCTTAATTCTTTCAAAGGAGAATTTTGTTAATGTTTCTGTGAGTAGAATTCTGGACTATTCACTTGCTATTTATGTTTTCTGTTTTCTTAACAAACTTTCCACTGTCCCTTTGTTTTCAGGGATCACATTAATTCTATCCTCTTCCTCATTTCAGAGTGGAGTCCTTTAACTTTTCTTAAGCAATTTGGTATTTTTTTGATAACTTCTAAACTACATGGTTTCTTATTGCCTCCTGGACATTTTGAATGTCACATGGTCTTATCGATCCCTGTATTATCTTTAAATATAAAACAGAAGGTTAATACTTTGATTCCGTGAACTGTCAACTAGATGGGTTCACATAGGAATGTCAAATGCTTTCCCTGTAATGTGGCTACTTTACCTAAAGAGCTGTCAGAACAGTTACAGTGATTCACATGATCCTTGATTTATAATGAATGAGTTAATTTAGCACTTTTCAGCTTTATGACTGTGTGAATGCATGCATATGCCTGCAGTATATCAAAAATTTCACCCTTTTCCTGAGACAGTATAAGTTCCTGTCAAATACAAATAGCCAATGCTATTTATGAATTATGTTTTTAAGTAATGGCACTTGGTATGGTAGGTGTTTAATATGTATTTTTCAATATATGATATTTTCAGCATAAAATGAAGGGGCTTATAAGGTGATCCCATCAGAAGTCCTTGAGGGACTCTTCCAAATGTGATCAGTTTCTGAGCCACCTAGTGGCCAGTCTTGGACTTAGCACTGGTTCATAGTCTGTGAGACAGAAAATCCAGTTTATAAGCCCCTTATTTAGGATGATTTTTCAAGTTCCACCTTGCTGGTACTCCAGGTCCTTTGAAACCTTCCATATTGCCTTGCACTGGGAAGTTAGACTTGTGACAATTCAGAGCCCATTTGAGGTATGTCCACATTGGATGCTAATAAAAGGCCAGGTAGGGCAACAAACAATGCTAAATAAAGATGGTTTTGCTTTCTGAATCAGGCTACATCATTGACAGAAGTGAAAACATAAAGCTCTCAGAGGTTGGGCTCCTATAGACACTGCAGCGCCCCATGGTTATTTAGGGTTTATCTATGAAATGGGAGGGACAACAAGAAAGGAACACAATGTTGATTTTTAATATTTCTCTGAATAATTTGAGTTTACTCTCCTGTTACTTGAGCAGGCCTTGGGAGGTTTCTTCTGCGCTCCATCAACTTCTTTGTGTACTGCTCTGTTATTAAAAGATAATAGAAGGAAATATAGTAAAGCCACCACTGGTTTAGTGAAGACTGAATCCATGCTACTTTTCAGGATCCCTAAAGATATTCTTTCTGCATCCTAGTTAGCTCCCTGAAAAGGAAACACATTTAGTACACAGCATACAGATAGATCCATATGGTTCTTACAATCTTAAAATTCAATGGTTTTTAATAACTATTTTACTTTTCCTTTCTAGTCATTTTTCTTCCCTTCAAATACACTGTTCACTGCATAGATGCATATATAAAGCACCGAGGAATATAGATAAAAGTAAAATATCTCAAAAATCCACCAATCTTGTTTGATTTGAAGGAAAAGAAAATGTCTCCATCTAACCCAGTTGCCATATAATTATATTGAAAATCATCTGATTTTCAAACATCATTGGGTTAAGGAATTGTTTGCTTGTTTGTTTTTGGTTTGGGGGGGCTTTGATTTTTTTTCTTAAACTAATATTCAGAGGCTGAAAAAATGGCTGAGTCACTCAGTTCTTGCCATACAAGATGAGGACTGACTTGAATTTTAATAGTCAGTGCACATGTAAGAGGCCATGTGTTACACCTGTAACCTCACACCGTAGGGAATGGAGACTGGAGGATTGTTTGACCTTGGTGGCTGCCTGCTTTGCTCCAGTCTCACTAAGAGAACCCACGTAAAAAGAATATGGTGGTAAACGACAGTACAATACACCTGCAAATCAAACCTCCCCTGGACTCGGTGACGTACATGCACAGGTATGTACACACAGAGACACCCACACAGAGGGGTGGCGTGGAGAGGGAGGGAGAGAGAGAGGGAGAGAGAAAGAGAGAAGGAGAGAAAGAGAAAGTACTGATGCCGTGAATGACTAATTGGGAGTTTCTGTTAAGCTCACTGATTTGGATTTAAAATTTATCAAAAACTAAAGACCTCTAAGTGGATTTAAAGGCAATAAGAGTGTCACATTATAAGCTACAGTTAAAGCTTTGTACTTTAGATAAAATATAGAATCTGCTCACCCATACAAAATGCTTAGAATTAAACACCTGGTCCTCTTTCCCTAGCAAATCCATAGCATTTCTTAGAGTAAACGCGGCCACAATGACTGCTAGTCCATAAATAAGTAACATGCTCCACAACTGTGTCAAAGCCATAGAGATAGGATCAGTCTGCTAGAGCTGTCACAGAAACAGTCCGATATCTACATAATTATGCATTATCTGATCGCCAAAAGAGTACCTTTGCACAGTCTCATGTTGATAGATTTTTCTAAATACCATTTATTGAGTAAAAACTTCACTCCTATATTTAGGGCACGCGACAGTTTTTAAATATAGTTAAAGCTTTTCTAGACTATATGTAGTCATCTAACTTTTAAGCAAAAGTATAGAGAGGGCAAGTAATAGAGGTCCTAGATTTTTCTCACAGGAAAAGCCATGCTTGTATTGGAGATGTAATTATATCCCTAAATGGTATTTCCATACCATTTCATTTGTATGTATATCAGTTTCTACTATTGAGCTGAGGTCACCAAAAGGTAAAGGTTGGCCAGCTTGATTGGCAAAACCAGAATATAATACATTCCCTACTATTTCTTTAACAACATTTTAAGATTGATTTTAATTATGTGCCTGTGGAGGTGGGATGTGCATGGAATGGGGATGTGTATGTGGCTAGATATGTGTATGTGGGTGTGTATATGTATGTGGGTGGGTATGTGTATGGGATGGGGATGGGGATGTGGGGTGTGGGTATGTGCATGGGATGGGGATGTGTATGGGGGTGGGTATGTGCATGGGTAGGTATGTGTATAGGGTGGGCATATATATGGGGTGGGTATGTGTATGTGGGAGTGCAATTGACTGCCAAGAGAATCCTATCTCCTGGAGGTAGAGCTATATGCAGCTGTGCACAGTACAAAAATAGTACTGGGAACCAAACTAGTGTCCTGTCTATGTGGAGGGTGTGCTCTTAACAGCCAAGCTCTCTCTCCAGCCCTGTTTTACTAAATCTCATTTCAATTGTGAAGAAGATCAATCAGAAAATGCCAGTAAGAAATAATTGGCTTCTTAGGATAACCATATCAAGGGAAAAGAACCTTGGGCAAGAGAGATTTTAAAGAGCACTCATGAAAAATTCATTCTTTACAAAACAGTCCTTGCCATTTAACTAGAGCTTGTGGCAGTTGCTCTACTACTGCTAGATTTTTCCCTCTCTTTTATTCTGAGTTGCTCTAGTGATGAAAAAAATGAAGCCAATATCCTAAGTGGTGTGTGGGAGTCCTCACAGAGCACATATCTCCTTAATATATAATGGGATATGTGCATATATTTAGCTTCCACATAATCTTCTAAACTGCTCTCCTGGAAGGCTGTGTAGTGGGTATCGACTTAGGTGGCTTTCCTCCTGGGATTCTACTTGAAATCATCTCAGTGTTGATGGAACACTTTGTACTATTCATATTAATAAGAAGATCATCAGAAACCTTTACTCTGAGGAACCTTTAGCATCTTGTAGCTGCCCGGAAAACATGTGAGTTTTTTCCAACCAATAGGTAAGAAACCATATATATAATTTTCAGTTTTCTAATAGTCATATAGAGCAGGCAAACCAAAAAAGGAAATAAGTGAAATCAATTTCTTACTATAACACACGCAGTCCAATAAATCCAAAAGATTATAATTTGAACATATAATCAACCTGAAATTAGCAATAAATACTTCACACTGATTCTTACAACAAGACTTTGTAACCTGAAGTTTATTTTCACAGTATGTCTCAGTTAAGACAAGCCATATTTGAAGCATTCAGCAGCCACACATGGCTAGTGGCTGTCTCCTCAGAGACAGATTTGAAGGAGTCAATTGGAATGGTCAGGTGGTCATTAAAGTTCCCATTGGCTTTTTATACTTTTGATATTTTCTCACCAACCAAACGTTTTTCACCTTCTGCAATGCTGTGTATGTGGTTAGACACTACCTCCTCACTCCTGATCCTCCTGTTAACATTCACCTTCCCACTTTGTTTGTGTGGCAGCTCTTCCTTTCTAGAGTTGGAAGTTGGTTTTCTTTAGGCTTGTTGTATGTATTGTTTCCATCTATAAAGAACACATGTTATGCTATTAGTCTCAATCCCCAAGCCTCCATGCTTTTTGGAATAATTAAATTATTTTAATTATTAAAAGATAAATGAATCTTAAATTCATTTATCTTTTCCAGGGAAAACTTCCCCAATTTTTCAAAAAGTCTCTGACAGCAGCATCCAGGCCACTGGCCATGTTGCTTGCTGTCTTCCCAGCACTTACTGTAGAGGATGTCCTTGTAGTGATGTGACATATATCAGAGAACACAGTTTTCAACTATATAGTGGGTACACAGTTGATTTTGCCTGGATGAATGCATAAATGACTAAATGAATAAAATTATGTAAAAATTGAAAAAAGAAAGAGAGTGAGTTGGTCAAAGTTGGATAGCTGGTCAGCTGTAGGTCCTAAATAAGGGCCCAATTAAATGTGTACAATTCATACATATAAGATATATTAAAAATGGACAGTGATTGCAGTATGAAGAATGGAAGTACTCAAGCATCCTGGAAATTTGACTCACATATTAAATATCCTGTTTCTAAATAATCTAATGAAATATGTACTTTTGAGGGGAATATAGGCTGATAAAACTATTATAAAAAGCAATATTTCAGGACCTGGACTTACTATAGTTCTATAAGGTCACATTCTGTAGGCAGATCTCAAATTCTGTTGCACATTCTTGAAAGAAATGTTTGATAGTTTTCACAGTTATGGTATTTTTGTTAGCAAGGAATTGAAGTGTTTTTTCATTTAATGTAAAAATGGATAAACATAAATGAAACATAATTCAAAGAAGCATAAAGATGCATAGCACCTGTGTCAGAATTATATGTCTAGAGATTGGGTATAACAAAGTGGGAAAAGAAGAAAAAAAGAAAAAGAAAGGTTTCATTCTCTTCCTTCTTCTTTTTTCCCTACCCTTGTATGTCCTTTCTCACCTTTCTTCTCTAACCTCCCTATTCTAATTTCTTCCCTGTCTGTCAACCCACACTACCACATCTGTCTCCTCTCTGTTTTCCATTTTTAAGTAATTTAATGTGGTCCCTTCAGAGATAAACAGATGTTGAGCTGTTTGAGATGCATTGAAGTGTGCTGCATCATCTTGTTCACCGCCTGATTATCTTAGATTACAAAGCAGCTGTTTGGTGGACATAGCAACCTCGCTGTCAAGACAGACAACTTGACCAAGTTATTCCTTAGTAAAACAATACTTGTGCTTTCTCTAGCTCAGTGGGTCTTAACCTTCCTAAAGCTATGATCCTTTAATTCAGTTCCTCGTGCTGTAGCAACCACCAATTATAAGTTATTTTTATTGCTACTTTATGAATGTAATTTTGCTACTGTTTTGAGTCATAATGTGTTTTCTGAAGGTCTAGCATAGAGACATAACGAGTGATTTTATCATTGGCTAAAATGTTCATGTCTAATTACATACAAATCTGATAGTTATTTTGACATCACTCTTTTTAACCATGAATGCATCCTTTCATATAATAAACTGAGCTAGAGATCAGACAGCAAGAAACTAAGAACAGATAAATACCAATTAGACTCTTTGAGTGTTGTTTGCATAATATATTCTCAACATAAAGAGATGAAATTATAGACCACTTCAATTCTAGAAGTTTTATTGCAAAAATTGAGGATATAGTGAGATAATAAGCATATGAGAAATTAATAAGTAACTCTGTTGTGACAGAAATAATCTAAATCCATACTATGAATATATTCTTTTTTTTTCTCGAAAGATTTGTGATATCTTAGTGGAAGAGGGACATTGAAATAAGAAACAAAAAGTATCAAGGACAACATGTATACAATCCCAAGGACTGGGATAAACCATGTGGAAGCTAATAGAGGCCTCACTGTGACAGAACATTGTGGAGCACAGCATTGAAGACAGAGACATAGGCAGGGAACAAACACAGCAAGGACACTGATGTCAATGAACAGCGTGCATCTTTCTGAGATGTAGAAGAGATTCTGACAGCTTTACTAACAGTGATGGGATGTGCTGTCTTCTTTACAGCTAACTGACAGACACATTTCAGACAGACAGTGAATTATAGAAAAGGAAGCTGAAATTTGTGGCTTTAGAAATAACTTCTAAACATTGCAAAAGGTAGCCATTATATATTGGTTAAGTCCTCCTCCGGTTCGCCTTAGGAAGTTGAGGTCTACTGACATACTCTTGATTCCTTTTAGATGACAACGATTATTACTGCCTTTCTTTTGTGCAGCCAAGTGTAGCATTCAACCCCCAACTTGTCTGTCTTTCTTTCTTCCTTTCTTTGTTTCTTTCTTTGTCTCTTTGTTTGCTTGTTCCCTTCCTTCCTTCCTTCCTTCCTTCCTTCCTTCCTTCCTTCCTTCCT
>JADRCC010574812.1:0-28402 GCA_019843855.1 Hylomyscus alleni | reverse complement strand
TTTTTTTTTTTGAATGTTGTAACTGAAGTTCCGGATATATTTGAATTTCCACAGGTTACGACTGCCCAACATGTGCATGACCAATATTCATCTGGCTTCCTGACAGCTGCCTCTCACATCCGCACAGTAAATAGAGCATGTGGGATTGATGATTGCATGTTCTGTTTTCATCTTGATGCTTGATTTAGTATTTGACAAAGTTCCTTCTGAGAATCTTAAGAAATAGAATCAGCTTAAAGGATAGTTTTAATATGTTAAAATTAATTTTATTCCTGCCTTTACCTCTCACAGTAGCTCTGCAGGGAAAGATGGAGACACATCTCTTTCCCCATTTTATTGCCGTGGAAATGGAGATCTGGAAAGCAGTAAGAAAACGAGTTATTAGTTAACATCATGCATATTGACATGGATTGCTTCATCCTGTTCCCTGATCTGAATACACTCTGGTTCTTTGTTCTGTTCCCATTCATTTAAGCATAATACAATTTCTAGGGCTTAATTTTTGTACTTCTTGTTTGTTTGTGTATTTGTTTGATTGAAGAGTCTCTCTGTGTAGTCAAGACTTAAGCTCATTTGTGTAACACAGTCTGGCCTTAAAGTTGTGATTGTCCAGTCTTTTTCTTCCAAGTCTTGTGAACTTACGCATGGAAAATTATGATCTTAGAATATTATCCCAACAATGTATACTGGACATTGCATTGATGATAAAACCAAGCTTTTATCACTGTGTCAACCATCTTCTTCCTAAAATAAAAGAGAAAAACATTTCCTCTCAACCAGTACTAAGGCTCCCAAGTGACTTATTTTATACTTAAGATATATAACTCTCCATGTTCCCTGTTCTCCTGTTGGGTCCCCCAGCAGCAGTAATACACTCAGGACCTGAGTGAATAACAGCATCCCTCACATTATCGCTTCAAAGGAGGAAATGATGCAAGGACTCTTCTGAGGACTGCAACCCAGGAAGAAGGCACAGCTAAGCCCAAGACAGGGCAAGTTCCACAGAGGTCTGGACTTTGATTCTGCTTTTTTTTCCCTGCTCTGATTAATTTTACAGCTTGTAATTCTTCAGACTTGGTGATACATGATTTTCTATCTAGGACCAAAGGGGAGAAAACTTTTACTAATTAAATAAAACATCTTTATGTAGTGAAAGGTTTTGCAAATGAATGTAATTCACACAGAATTATGTTGGCAACCAAGTCCCTCAGAGAAACATTCAGTGCATTAGGGAGCAATAAAACAAAGAAATAATATAGGAGAGAGGGGCTTAGGGAGAGAATGACATACCTATTTAGAGATAGAAAGGAAGGACAGATAGAAAACAGATACCACTTGAAACTGAGCTAAAGGGTCATGATATTAAAGGGCAGAGAAACAGACAAGAACTCTCTCTGTCTCTGTCTCTGTCTCTCTGTCTCGTTCTGTCTGTCTCTGTCTCTCTCTGTCTCTCTCTTTCCAAATTTAATGAGAAAAAGATTCATTAAACAAATATGAACAAAAACATATACCTAGTTTTAAGTTGTGATTACAGTGACAGATAAATATACAGTTATAAAACACCATGCTTAGCACCAAAATGAGTTTGACATGTAATATAATTAGCAAGAAATAACAGAAACAGAAAGTCTAGTTCCTTCTCCTTCCATTTTTTAAAATGTCATCTATGTATCTATCTGTCTATCTATCTATATCTATCTATCTATCTATCATCAGTCTAGTAGGAGGAGGACAAGGAGAAGGAGGAAGAGAAGGAGGAGGAGGAGGAGCAGGAGGAGGAGGAGGACTTGAAACTTGAACCTGTTGTGTCCAAACCACACATTCTACCTCTGAGCTATGTACTTAGTCCCTCCTTCAGTTTTAAGGCATAGAAAATGTACAAATAAATACTTGACACAGCTTACAAAGTAAAATGTATTAAACCAACATCTATTTTATATGTGTTTTAAACAGAAAACATTTGTTTTCTTATTTTTGGAAAGTAGAAAATATCTAAAACATAAGAAATTATGTAAAACATGCTATTTCCATTCCCACAACAGTATACCACATGTTTTGCAATGATCTAGTCTTTCTGGGTACCTAAATTTTATCTATTTAAATCCTAAGGTGACTGTGTCAAGTCATGGAGTCCTAACAAGGTAATTATACCAGGAGGGATATGCTCTCAGGAATAGGACTAATGTTCTTACAAAAGAAGTCACAGAGATCTTGCTTAAATTCTTACCAGGTAAGGATACAGCTAGAAGACCCTTTATTAGATTTCAAAACTGCTGGTGCCTTAGTATTAAACTCCTAGTTTCCAGAATGTGAGAAATCAATTTCTATTGTCTAAACCACCCAATCTTGGGTATTGTGTTAGAGTCAACTCTGAATATACAGACTTCTTTTGTAAGTATAAATTTAAGCTTCCTAGAAAAAGGAGAAGGTAGACTTGTGATACAGCACCATGCTAGAGCACTTGCTCAGCATGCAGAAGTTATTAGATTCAACCCTTAATACACAAAATAATAGTCATTTCCAAAAGAATGAAAAAGGTAGACCGACAGTTCAGTGAGTCAGTTGCTTTATCTACACCCTGTGCATCCCTGTCAATCTTATAAAGCAAGTAGAAACCCCCTTTCACAGATGAAATAACTGAGCTTCAGGAGTATAAGAACTTTCCCATGTGAAAACTTACAAGAGATGAACAGAAAGTCCTGTTTATTTAATGCTATATTTCTTTTAGAGATAGCATCTTTTTTTTCAGTTTCTCTGTGTAGCCCTGGCTGTACTGGAACTCACTCTGTAGACCAGGCTGGCCTTGAACTCAGAAATCTGCCTGCCTCTGCCTTCCAAGTGCTGGGATTAAAGGCGTGTGCCACCAGCACCCAGCTTGAGATAGCATCTTATTCAAGAGTAAAAAACTGCTTCAGAGTCAAAGACTTCCCACATTGATTTTTGGAATATACTAAATACATTGACTCTCTCATCTGCCCAGCTCTCGCCATTTTTTTATTCATTGGGTAATTAGGAAACTTATTTTTGTTCCTTAAAAATTGTTCACACATTCACTCCCACTTCATCTCAGGTCTAAGGAATGTTGGCAGGAAAACTTGCACACCTGTTCTCCTCTTCTTGTTGCTTCCCTTCCTGTTAACATCATCATCTGAGGATGCCTGATTTTGCTAACTGATTGTCATTGTTTGTAACTGAAATCTGCATGTTCCTAGCTCATATGTGTTGCTATAATAACCATGATATTATAGGTAGTATCATGTTGCATGAGTAAGATAAAGAATCCTTTACAAACTAAAATATTTGTTTTGTTAATGTAGTGTGTTAGATATTATTATAGAAAGAAACATAATTATCCAGAAAGCCAATATTAGTACATATTTTTCTTCTAATAATCAAGTTGAACTTGAAAACCCTATAAGGTCATTTCCTGTTCTATGAATTAATAATTGAGGAATACAACAAAGGATTATTACTTTCAGAAAAAAATACTTCACTGGCCTAAGGTTGAAAGGTGTATGATTTAAATAAGACTTGGAATCAAAGAGCAGGGTAGTCTTCTGGAAAATCATTCAGATCTGGGCATACTTCCATTGAGCAAATACGAATTCTTCCTTTTCCAAAGCCTTAGTTCCACTATCTATTTAAAGCACATGAAAACATCTATGTCTTTTGAGATAAAACTTAGCTAAGAAAACTTGGTCAATGTACTAGGCATGTCACAGCTATACATCACTGCCACTTTCTTAGTTTTGTATTATTATAAAGATGTATCATTTTGTAGCATGAACACAGGAAAGGTTCATCTTATTTCTTTTAGGCATGACTATTTTATTATTGTTGATTAAAACAGGAAGGATTGAATTGGATAAAATGATTTAAAAATTGCACAATCATAGGCACAAAAATGGTGAAATAGAACCCTACTAACATTCATCTAGCTCTAGACTCTACCAGACACTGAAAACTAAAAGAAATTCAAATTAAGAAAGATATGACAGTTATTATTGTGCATTTCAGTTCTGTAAGAAGGTCTGCTTATTGCCTGTTGAGACACTTAGATTTTTTTTATTCAACGTGGGTGAATGAATTGGATAAGGCAGAGACGACAGGAGCAGTAATTTCAATCCAACAGGAATGCCTACTTACAAGGGGGATTTGAACCCAAAAATAGAGTAATTTTTAGGAACAAATATCATTCTAAAGCCTATGAAGGTTAGATCCTGAAGGAAGGCGATTTCATTCAGTGTCTATAGTCACATAAAAGGTCACAAGTCAGAATTAAAGATCTGAATTTAAGGAGAAAGTTATAATGAACAGAGGCTCGAGGTGGTAAGTATTCAAGGTTATAGGATATGTTGAATGTGGCTAGAAATATTTAATGTATAGGAAAATACACCTTGCTTGGAGAAGTGGACCAATCATATTCTCTACACATAGTCAGTCTCACAGATTGAGGGCATATACTATAGGCCATTTTTATTTGCCCTCAAAATAAAAAATTGCCACTGACATATACACTAAAATATTCTCATGTATATTTGTAGAAAATGAATTTTCCTTTCCAAGTTAAATTAAATCACTAAGGCTTTATTTTGGGGGGCATCTTCAATTCATGGGATCTCTATTTGACATTGAGAGACAGTTATTTATACATGATGATGGGAATTGTCAGGGTAGCAGCTGGACAGTGAGAAAATGAAAAAAATAGTTTGTGCTTGATTAAAAGTAATTCCACATGAATTCATTAAGCAGTCATTAACTAGCACCCCAGTTAAGTTGACCCCCAAATATCCTAGTGAAATATAAACATATACAAAAATAGTGATTTAAAAAAAGAATATCAGGAGCACATATCCTAGAGTGATAAAACTTAGCAAATCTAGTTGGGGGCCGGATATTGGCCAAACAAGGATAAATAAAATTTTATGCCTCATCAGTCATAGACTTTGCTCATCTGTGAAATGCTGTAATGTGTTTTTAAATTTTTATGAGTCGTCATTACAAAAACAACCAGACCATTAAGCTGGTCTTTTTGAACCATAGGCCAGAAAGAAAGTTGGACAAATAAAAGGCAAACATTGTATTTGAAGCTCTATTGTGACCATTCAATTCTAATGGTCATCTTAGCATTGCCCCCTACCTCTGTTAGATGCCCCTGTTACCTTCAATGTTATGAACCTCTTCCAGTCAAGCAACCATGTAACATAGTCTACAACAACATAGCTAGATGTCCAGGAATTAATTATTCATCTTTCTTGACTCCCTTTCTTCCTTTCTTCACTTCCTGATATAACTGTGTTGATTTTCATCTAGGGATGACCATAAGTGCCTCTTCAATGCCAGTCCTTCCTCCATGAGCACCTACTGATTCTCTAACCTATATTTATTTCTGATTTATGACTTTTCTTTCCTTCTATCTACTTCCACCAAAGCTTGCAATGTTATATGGCCAAGTTCTTGGGTTTCACTATTTCTTGTCAGGTTTTATTCATCTAACAAATATGTACCAAGCATTGAATCATACTGATGAACTTTTATAATAGAGAAAGAAAATAAATGCCATAGGTTCTGTGTTGTCTATGAATACCATAGTAGGACAAAAGAAGCCACGGACAACATATTATTGAAAGGGAAAGGATGTTTTCCAATAAAACTTTAATTTTAAATGAAAACTGAAAGTCAGATTTATCCCATTGACACAGTACTGAGATAAATACTGAACACTGCAAGTTGAGTAAAAGCTAGTATTTGCTATTAAATTTGAAACTCTCCACTCAAGTTATTTTTGTGTTATGTCTGCTGGCCTTCCTGCTCTATTGAAGAATTAAGGGGTTATGGCAAAAATCATAGTGTCTATAATGCCTAAAATACTGCCTACACTTGCCTTTTCCAGAAAAAAATATATTTGCCAGATTTTCCCTTACAATAGCCAAAAAATTATTATTTGAAAACAATAGAAGTGAAGGAACCTGTGAGTGAGACAAATGCAATTTAGAATTCAGTTAAAATACTATCAACAATAACAGAAATGACCATGTTAACTCTGTGATAGGTATAGTATTAATAATTTTTAAAAGTGTATTTAACATGCTAATCATAGCATTTAAGTAACATGATTATTTCTGAGTTTAACTTACAAACTTAAAGATAATTTACCTAAAGTACACAGCAATTAGAATGCAGTTATTCAAACCCAGTCCCACTTGTCTCCAAAGCTGGTTCTTAGTTAATCTGGGCCAGGAAGAGTAGATAAGAAATGTGTACAATTAATAAAGATTGTTGAAGGCAGAGAAAACAATCTTTGCTAATATTTTGAGTAACAGAATAATTAGGAGCATTAAAAATCAGGAGGACATAAGACTAGGAAGGCCTAAACAACTAGATTAAGATGGTGATTGATCAACAGGATAAAGATTTTCCTTCAAATGTTTTTAGTTGGAGTTTTGTATATGGATAAGCTAGACAGTTCTAGTGGAGGGTATGAACATTAGGCAAGTAGGTTTCACTCATTTATTAAAGTTTTCATTTATATCATGACGCCCTTCTAATTGTACCACTAATGAGTTCAAACATCAGTATCTCTTACAGTCCAACTTTTCTTTTTTTCTTCTTTTATTGTTTTTTGTTTCTGAATTTTTATATTGAATATTTTCTTTATCTACATTTTAAATGTTATTTCCTTTCCTGGTCACCCCAGGAAACCTTCTCTTCCATTCCCCCAGCCTCTGCTTTTGTGAGTGTATTCCCCTACCCACCCACCCACTTCCACCTCTCCACCATCACATTCTCCTACACTGGGGCATCAGCTGTCCCAAGACCAAGAGCCTCTCCTACCATTGTTGCCAAACAAGACCACCCTCAGCTACATATGAAGATGGACAATGGACTCCATGGATCCCTCCATGTATATTCTTTGGTTGGTGGTTTAGTCCCTGGGAGCTCTGCAGGGGTCTAATTGGTTGATATTGTTGTTCTTCCTATGTGATTGCAAACCCCTTCAGCTCCTTCAGTCCTTTCTCTAACTCCTTCAATGGGAACCTTGTGCTCAGTCCAATGGTTGGTTCTGAGCATCTGCCTCTGTACTTGTCTGGGTCTGGCAGAGCCTCAGAGTGAAGACAGCGTGATAGTATTCAGGATACTGTTCATGCACATTTGATCACCTCTGATATTTATTTAGATTAATTAAATAGCAGAAACCTTAGGCATCAGGGGTATAGAATCAGAGATCTGACTCATTTCAGAAGTGCCAGGAAATATTCAGTTATTCTAATATTGGAACAGGAATTCTGTAAGATACTCACTTCAAAGGTAATGTAAGTGCTTCAGAATGTTTCAGTCCTAGGTTTTTATTCACACACCAGAGTGATGAAAATGCTTCCTGCAGCCAAGAAAAGAGACCACGGTCCCAGGTAAGAAGAAATATAATGAGTCATAGCTCAATTTGAAGACTGATTTGTGCCAGGAAGCCAGTGGGATGGGTTATAGATAGGTTTGGACAGAGTGCTATCCCATTTAAGTGCCCAAAATATGAGCAGGAGCCAGTTGACTGAACAGCAATAATGTACTTCAAGGGTTTGAATAGACAAAGAGAAGATCTTATCCTCTTCAGAAAACCATATTTAGTAAACGATTGGCTCTCTCCACAGAAAGTTCAGTACTTAGAGCTCCAAGGAAAGGCAGACCTCATCAGAAAATGCGGAAGCGCTTTCTGTGAATGAGAAAGGGCAGTGGAATGATCTGAGTCAGATGGTTGCCGAGAGCTTGCTCATCATCTTTCTGGAAATTTTTATGACTAAAGAGAATGTGTATGTATTGATAGGAATTTGAGAAAGTATAGTTCAAAACAGATTCTTTTTTTATTAGATATTTTCTTTATTACATGTCATATGATTTCTCCTTTCCCAGTTTCACCTCCAAAAAACAAACAAATCAACAAACAAAAACAACAACAAACCCCCCCATGCCTGCCACCCCACCATCTCCCACTTATTGGCAGCATATCACTCATTTGAAGTCTTGTGTTTGATATTAAAATTGAATCAAACATTATCCTAATTTCAGAAACATGTGTCTTCTTTTTTTTACATTTTTATTAGATATTTTCTTTATTTACATGTCATATGATATCTCCTTTCCCAGTTTCCCCTCCAAAAGAAAAAATAAAAAACAACCAAAATAACCCTTTTCCCTCCATCTTCACCCTGCACACCAACCCACCTTCTCCTGGTTCCTAGCCCTGGCATTCTCCTACACTGGGGCATAGACCCTTCACAGGACCAAGGGCCTCTCCTCCCATTGATGACTGACTAGGCCATCCTCTGATATACATAAGCTGCTGGAGCCATTAGTCCCCCCTAGGTGTACTCTTTGGTTGCAGATTTAGTACATGGGAACTGTGAGGGTACTAATTAGTTCATATTGTTGTTAGTCCTAAAGGGCTGCAAACTCTTCAGCTCCTTGGGTCCTTTCTCTAGCTCTTTTATTGGGGATATTGTACTCAGTCCAATGTATGGTTGTGAGCCTCCACTTCTGTATTAGTCAGGCACTGTCAGACCCTCTCAGAAGAAAACTACATCAGGTTCCTGTCAGTCAGCACTTGCTGGCATCCACAATAGTGTCTGTATTTGATGATTGAATATGGGAAGGATTCCCAGGTTGAGCAGTCTCTGGATTGTCCTTCTTTCAGTCTCTGCTCCATAGTTAGTCTCTGCAAGTCCTTCCATGGCTATTTTGTTCCCCCTTTTCAGAAGGAACCAAGTATTCACACTTTGGTCTTCCTTCTTCTTGAGTTTCTTGTGGACTGTACTTTGTGTATTCCTATCTTCTGTGCTAATATCCACTTATCAGAGAGTGCATACCATGTGTGTTTTTTGTTATTGGGTTACCTCACTCAGGATGATATACTTCAGATCCATCCATTTCCCTAAGTATTTCATAAATTCATTGTTTTTAATAGCTGAATATTACTTCATTGTGTAGATGTACCACATTTTCTGTATCCATTCCTCTGTTGAGAAACATCTGGGTTGTTTCCAGAATTTGGTTATTATAAATAAGGCTGCTGTAAACATAGTGAAGTGTGTGTCCTTATTACATGTTGGAGCATCTTCTGTGTATATGCACAGGAGTGGGATAGCTGGGTCCTCTGGTACTACTATGTCCAGTTTCTGGAGGAACTGCCAAACTGATTTCCAGAGTGGTTGCACTAGCTTGCAATTCCACCAGCAATGAAGGAGTGTTCCTCTTTCTCCACAACCTCTCCAGCATCTTCTGTCACCTGATTTTCTCATCCTAGCCATTCTGATTGGTGTGAGGTAGAAGCTCAGGGTTGTTTTGATTTGCATTTCCCTGATGAGTAAGGATGTTGAACATTTCTTTAGGTGCTTCTCAGCCATTCGTTATTCCTCAGTTGAGTATTCTTTGTTTAGCTCTGTACCCCATTTTTAATAGGATTATTTGGTTCTCTGGAGTCTAACTTCTTAAGTTCTTGAATATATTTGATATTAACCCTCTATCAGATATAGGACTGGTAAAGATTTTTCCCAATTTGTTGGTTGTCATTTTGTCCTATTGACAGTGTCTCTTGCCTTACAGAAGCTTTGTCATTTTATGAGGTCCCATTTGTGAATTCTTGATCTTAGAGCATAAGCTATTTGTGTTCTGTTCAGGAAATTTTCCCCTGTGCCTATGTGCTCAAGGATCTTCCCCACTTTTTTTTCTATTAGTTTCAGTGTATCTGGTTTTAAGTGGAGGTCTTTGATCAACTTGGACTGGAGCTTTGTACATGGAGATAGGAATGGATTGATTTGCATTCTTCTACATGATAACTACTAATTGAGACAGCAGCAATTGTTGAAAATGCTATCTTTTTTCACTGGATACTTTTAGCTCTTTTGTCAAAGATCAAGTGACCATAGGTGTGTGGGTTCAATTCAGGGTCTTCAATTCTATTCCATTGATCTAGCTTCTTGTCGTTGTACTAATACCAGGCAGTTTTTATCACAATTGCTCTATAGTACAGCTTAAGGCCCAGGATAGGGATTCCACCAGAGTTTCTTTTATTCTTGAGAATAGTTTTTGCTATCCTGGGTTTTTTGTTATTCCAAATGAATTTGCAAATTGCTCTTTCCAAGTCTGTGATGAATTGAGTTGGAATTTTGATGGTGATTGCATAGAATCTATAGATTACTTTTGACAAGATGGCCATTTTTACTATATTAATCCTGCCAATCCATGAGCATGGGAGTTCTTTCCATCTTCTGAGATCTTCTTCAGTTTCCTTCTCCAGAGACTTGAAGTCTTGTCATACAGATGTTTTATTTGCTTAGTTAGAGTCACACAATGTATTTTATATTACTTGTGACTATTGTTAAGGGTGTTTTTTCCCTAATTTCTTTCTCAGCCTGTTTTTCCTTTGTGTAGAGGAAGGCCACTTGAAGGCTTGAGTACATTTTATATCCAGCTACTTTCCTGAAGTTGTTTATTAGCTTTAGGAGCTCTCTGGTGGAATTTTTGGGGTCACTTAAGTGTACTATCATAGCATCAGCAAATAGTGATAGTTTGACTTCTTCCTTTCTAATTTGTATCCCTTTGATCTCCTTTTGTTGTCTAATTGCTCTGGCAAGGACTTCAAATACAATACTGAATATGTAGAGAGAGAGAGAGTGGGCAGTCTTGTCTAGTCTTTTAGTAGGATTGCTTCAAGTTTCTCTCCATTTAGTTTGATGCTGGCTACTGGTTTTCTGTATATTGCTTTTACTATGTTTAAGTTCTGGCCTTGGATTCCTGATCTTTCCAAGACTTTTATCATGAAGGGATATTGGATTTTGTCAAATTCTTTCTCAGCATCTAATGAGATGATCATATTGGGGGCTTTTTGAGTTTGTTTAGATAGTGAATTACACTAATGGATTTCCTTATATTGAACCATCCCTGCATCCCTGGGATGAAGCCTACTTTATCATGATGGATGATCATTTTGATGTGTTCTTGAATTCAGTTTGCAAGTATTTTATTGAGTATTTTTGCATCATTATTCATAAGGGAAATTGGTCTGAAGTTTTCTTTTTTTGTTAGGTCTTTAGGTATAAGAGTAATTGTGGCATCATAGAATGAATTGGGTAGAGTACTTTCTGTTTCTATTTTGTGGAATAGTTTGAGGAGTATTGGTTTTAGGTCTTCTTTGAAGGTCTATAAAACTCTGCAATAAACCCATGTGATCCTGGGCTTTTTTTGGCTGGGAGACTATTAATGACTATTTCTATTTCATTAGAAGATATGGAACTGTTTAGATAATTTATCTGATCTTGGTTTAACTTTGGTACCAGGTATCTGTCTAGAAAATTGTCCATTTTATCTAGGTTTTCCAGTTTTGTTGAGTATAGGCTTTTGTAGTAGGCTCTCAAGATTTTTTGGATTTCTTCAGTGTCTGTTGTTACGTCTCCCTTTCATTTCTGATCTTATTAATTAGGATACTGTCTGTGTGCCCTCTAGTTAGTCTACCTAAGGTTTAATCTATTTCGTTGATTTTTCTCAGAGAACCAGCTCCTGGTTTGGTTGATTCTTTGTATAGTTCTTTTTGTTTCCATTTGGTTGATTTCATTCTTGAGTTTGATTATTTCCTGCCTTTACCTCCTCTTGGGTGAATTTGCTTCTTTTTGTTCTAGAGCTTTCAGAAGTGCTGTCAAATTTCTGGTGTATACTCTTTCCAGTTTCTCTTTGGAGGCACTTGAAGTTATGAGTTTTCCTCTTAGAACTGCTTTTATTGTGTCCCATAAGTTTGGGTATGTTGTGGCCTCATTTTCATTAAACTCTAGAAAGTCTTTAATTTCTTTCCTTATGTCTTCCTTAACCAAGTTATCTTTTAGTAGAGTGTTGTTAAGTGTCCACATGTATGTGGGCTTTCTATTGTTTGTATTGTTATTGAGGAGCAGCCTTAGTTCATGGTGATCTGACAGGATGCAAGGAATTATTTCAATCTTCTTTTATCTGTTGAGGCCTGATTTGTGACCAATTATATGGTCAGTTTTGGAAAAGGTACCCTGAGGTTCTGAGAAGAACGTACATCCTTTTGTTTTCAGACAAAATGTTCTATAGCTATATTTACACAATATATTTCTACAAATACTGCCCTTCAAAGGATAATAAATGGAAAACTCTAACACAAAGAGAGAAACTACATCCTAGAAAAAGCAATAAAGTAATCTTCCAACAAAACTAAAAGAAGATAACCCCATGAACAGAATTCCAACTCTAACAACAAAAATAACAGGAAGCAACAATTACTTTTCCTTAATATCTGTTAATATCAATGGATTCAATTCCCCAATTAAAAAAAAAAACACAGACTATCAGACTGAATACATAAACTGGACCCAAAATTTTGTTGCATACAGGAAACCCACCTCAGTGACAAAGACAGACACTACATCATAATAAAAGGCTGGGAAACAATTTTTCAAGCTAATGGTCCCAAGAAAATAGCTGGAGTAGCCATTCTAATATCAAATAAAATCAACTTTCAACCTGAAGTGATCAAAAAAGATAAGGAGGGACACTTCATACTTATCAAAGATATGATCTACCAAGATAAACTCTCAATTCTGAACCTCTATCCTCAAAATGCAAGAGCATCTACATTCATAAAAGAAACTTTACTAAAGCTCAAAGCACACATTGCACCACACACAATAATAGTAGGAAATTTTAATACCCTGATCTCTGCAATGGACAGATCATGGAAACAGAAACTAAACAAAGACACAATGAGACTAACAGAAGTTATGAAATAGAAGGATTAAACAAATATCTATAGAACTTTTTATCCTAAAATAAAGGATATACCTTCTTCTCAGCCCCTCATGTGTCTTCTTTTTAATATATATTTAGAATGAGTTTAGCCCATTTCATTGATTCTTAGCATACTCTGGAATTGTATTTATTCTTATCTGAGAATCAGGAGCTGTTGTCCTATAATAATCAATATCATAAAATCTTCGAGTTTAAATAGGCTCTTGGGAATCTCCATTTCTGATTACCATCCAATGTATATATTAAGTACAGTGTAATTTAACACCATCTGATGTCCCTTCTGATTTTGAGAATCTGTGATGTTAGAGTTCACTGAATCTTTACACCAATCCATTTCTAATGAGCTGTTTTCTTCACCTTATTATAGTAATTTTATAGTAAAAATATTCAAAACAATATGTATATTGTTAAATATTTCAACATGCCTTGTAAGACAAATTAAACTTCATAGAGTTGGAAGCTGGGGAGACCTGGTTTCAAATTTGAGCACTCCATTATTGATTCTTCCTGTAACTTAAGATTAATTGCAAATTTGCTTAGCCTTAAATTTCTATATAAAGTGAGAATTAAAAATATCCTCATTCCAGAGTTGTTCTAAGTGTTACTAGACTAAATCACATGAAAATTCTGTTACAATGCCAAGAATATAATCCAAGTACAGAAAATAACAGTGGGGACATGGTGTATACCTGTTGTATGTGTGCATTTCTGATGAGTATGCAATAGTCTTTCTTTTATGACAAATTACTTATAATTTATTTTATGTGTGTAGATATTTTGCCTGCATGTATATAAGTGTACCATATTTTGCCCAAGGAAGCCAGGAGGGGTACTAGATGTCCTGAAACTGGATTTAGAGAGGCTTGTTATGAACTACAGTAAGGGTGCTGGGAACTGAACCCAGATCCTCTGCAAGACCATAATTTGCTCTTAATTAATAAGCCACCACTGCACCTGCAACCCAACATAAACAAACACAAGTAGACTTGACTGGAATTGAATCATGACTTGGGAGTAGAGAGATTTTATGATTTCAAACCAAGATGTAATTTGAATGACACTGGGAATGTACCAATACATTTCTATTTTTCAAGAAACTCCTGAGATGCAGGATCTCTGTAGCTCATATTTGAACCATTCATTTTATCTCAGACGCATGGATTGCACATTGGTAGAGAACAGATTGCCAGATCTTTGTGCACATATCATCTTGGCACAACAGGAAAGGAAAGTGCATAAGAAAGAAAACTGGACAACTGCAATGTTATTTTCCTATGGAAAAGCAAACTCATGTTACTTCTCTTCACCAGCAAGCAGGAATTAAGTGAATAGTTAGTAGACTGGCTATATTCAGACCAATCAATCATATTGTAGCAATGCTGTGGTTCAAAATTCTTCATGAGAGTGACAATTTCCAACCCGATTAGAAAGTCACAGTTTAAGGATCCAATACAGATCTTTTATCTCCCTGGAAGGTAGTATATTTCAGAAATGCTTTATTCACTTTAGGCAATGGAAGCTTCATTTAAGGCATTTAGCATCTATGGTATAACATTCCACATGAAAATAGCATTTCCTGAAAACTTACAACATGTAGTCATTGAAATTTTGAGGAAAAAAAAAACTGCATATAAATCTGGTGTTCTGGTTAGTTTTATTGTCAGTTTGGCATAAAGGAAGAATGAACCTCAATTTAGTCAATATCTCCAACAAATTTACTTGTAGGCAACTCTATGGGAGAATCTTCATGATTAATGATTGATGTGGGAGGGTCCAGCCAATTGTCTTAATGTCACCCCTTGACAATTTGTCCTTGGTTGTTGGGAAATCAGAGTGAGTAAGCCATGAGAACAAGTCAGTAAACTGCCTTCCTCCACGTATAGTTCCTGTGTAAAGGCTCTGCTCTGTTCAAGTCTCTGTGTGACTTCCATCAAGGATAGACTGTGAATGAAATGCATAAAATAAATAAATCCTTTCTTCCCAAGTTGTTTTTGTCATAATATTTTTATCATAATGATAATAAGACAAGTAGGACACCTGGTATACAGTGTTACCAGGTGCTATAGCACATATGTAAAATAAACCTATAACATATCATTCTACTTAGAAATGCTTTTACCTGCTTCATTTTCTACTGAAACTGAGCAGCTAAATCTCTTAGTCCTTGCTTTGGCAGCTTTGGGGCCCTTGAGAATTTCAAATTATTGGTATATTGTGGATTCTTATGAGAGTCTCATTACTTGATTTCAGATAGTTTTGTTTGCAGAAATGTCATTACAAACACAAAAAATTTCAATAAAAGTGTTGTGATAAAATTAGTCTGCCAAGGTGTGTACCTTATTTCTTCCCATCTTGTCAAAATAATTTTTTCTGTTGTAGTTTTGGCTGTCATTGAAGTTATAAAATATTTTGAGCACTCACATCATAATAAGAATACAACGCATATCACCTGCAAAATGAAACTACAGTCCTGTGAAAGCTGTTTAATATCACAAAGTTGTTGAAAGTCATGCTGTGGTTTGCTGGAATCATGGTTGATGCCATTGGCAAATGAGAATTTGCCTGAGTTAGACCAATTAACAATTGAAAAGGGGGAAAATCAACATGGAAGATGATCAGAAACTTCAAAGGATAGATATTTAAATATCAAAGGATTAAGAGATACCTCAGGGGGAAAATGATGAATCTCTCAAATATTTTTACAAAAATTACCTTTCCTTCTAATCATGATATGAAAGTTAAATGTGAAGTGAAAGATTTCATTTCATTTGATCATACAATTTTGTCAGAAAAATTACTGTTAGAAAATCAAGACCTGGCTCATTTTCTCTTCATTTTATGAATTAGCATGCAGTTAAAATTATCAAATAAATTCTGACTATATAAGTGAAAATAAACTTATGTTCATGCATTTTAGTTTAGTTCACAAAAAGAATTTTTTGCATGAATTTTTTTCAATGATATTCCTATCTGCTGTATATTTTCTGCAGAGGGAGTTGGATGTGGGGAAGCAGACTCTGTGGTGACTATGCTCCTTAAGATCTGGTGTCTGAGTCTGCAGCCTGGATACTTGGTTTGGATTCAAGTTCTGATTCTCATCCAAATACTTGGGAAGATTGTTGACTTCCTTTTGCCAAAGTGCAACATTGTGAAGATGGAAGTAGTGGCCATCCTATTCAAGCAAAAGATAGTAGTAAGTCATGGGTAGTGGATGCATAGTCATGGGCTCCTTGCATTGTTTCTTCTTAACTCCTTGATTGTCTTCATCTCCTTTCAAGCATCTATTCAGAGTATGTTTTCAGATTCAGTCTCACTTCCCCTCCTCTCCATTTTTATATCTCTTCTTCTCATTACTACAATTAATTATTTCAGGGAGACTTCAAAAATCATTTTGTTTGTCTCACAGCTATGAGTATTACAGAATCAGCCAACAGTTTTATGATATTTGCTGGTTCATTTTCTTCTTTATTTTTGAAGTCATTTTAGGATGTAGGTTTCTCTCAGATATGAGGAAACATACACACACACACACACACACACAGAGAGAGAGAGAGAGAGAGAGAGAGAGAGAGAGAGAGAGAGAGAGAGAGAGAGAGAGAGAGAGACTTCTTTCTTCTAATTCCCTTGCATAGGACATCCCTAATCATTACAAGTTTTGGATGATTTCTTTAGCAAGTCAAACCTGTGAAGTACAGAGAATTTTAGAGAATAAGAGGTGCCAGCTAATTTAGGCATTACTTGGCCCTGGAAACATTCATAGTTTTGTTTGATGTTTGTTTGTTTGCCTGTGTTCCATTTCTTTGGAGTAGGATTAGTTGAGCTAGTTACAAAGTTTTTTCAGCTATGTGATGATGGCTTAGTTACATTTATAAATTTGAACTGGTCAACCTGCTATAGGCTATAATTTTTTTCAACCTAATAAGAGGACCTCATTGTTAATACCATCAGTGATAAGCATTAGAATATGGCTGTTTCTCAATATAAATCAACCTGAATGCTCTATTTCCTACTTGTAGAGAATCAGTTACGTTTTCTTGGATGATAGATCTTTGGAGGTTCATGTATCTGGTTTTCCATAAAAAAAATCACTGCTGACACCTGCTTTGTACTTCACTGATGTGCTTTGTTGTGAGCTATTATCTGCCAGACAAAACAGTAAGAGCAAATTTTTTTGTTTACTATTTCACTTCATATTTATATTTTTATATTTATATATTTTTATATTTATATATTTCATCTATATACAAATTTAATGAGACTAGAACTATAATCCTTTTGATATGATTGGGTTCATACAGGCCAAGAGGTACAGAATACATCTTGGAGTTTCACTCCATCATTCATTACATTAATTCAAACTCTGTCTCAGTTTATTTGGCTTAAAAATTTATTTGTTGATTAAATCTCATGAGATACCATGAATGTATACCATTGGACCCACTGACAACACATTTGGTTGTATGAATATCTAATTTCTGAAGTCAAAAATCATATGTTGCCTACAATTTGTTTGCCATGTTTGTGACAATGGCTACCTCATGAGCTCACTGAATGTTCTTTTAGTGTATGTAAGAGATAGGAACAAGAAAACATGACTGTATACACTGTGATTCAAAGTTTTAGAACCTAGATCTGAACCCCACTAGTAGTGTAGCATTTGGCAAAATGCTGGACTTCCTCTTGCTTTTTTTTTCTCATTTGCAAATGTGAAATAATATTTCCTACTTTGAATAATTACCTAGATGCTTTGGTTTTGCTACACTGAGGCTAGCTTCTCTCATACCTGTACTAAGCACTCTATGTGTTTATATTATCACATGTAAATTTCTTCTGAAACAGCTCTGTACAATGCTAATATTCTCATGTTTTGACCCAATCTGGGGGCTTCTCTACAATCCTTTCAGAAAAGAGTGGGGATGGAATTTTTTGCCTATTTCTGTTTTATTTCCCTGATATCCTGTCACTTTGTGACTTTCTCCTTTCTAGAAGTTGTTCTGGTATTTCAAGCTCGCTGAACATTGAAGAGAATATAATTCAAATGATACTTTCATTATATATATTCTTTTAAGAATATTCTCTTAGACCATAATTGTTTGGTTCTACTATGGTATTAAAAATATCCAAACAAACTGAAAAAGTAAGGAAAAAAAACATGACTACAAACAAAATACCCCTAGATCACTTTGGTTTTTTTGTTTTGTTTTGTTTTGTTTTTGTTTTTGGTATTAAAAGTAGCTCAACAGAGTTTGCAATTGAGCCATGTAATTCTATTGTTCATTTATCTGTTTGTGTTTTTGTTTGAGGTAATGTCTCATATTGTAGCTCAGGTTAGTCTGAAATTTGTTATTTAGCCCAGGTTTGCCTCAAACTAAATTTGCCATTCAGATTTGTGTGATAAACCTCAGTGTTAGGGATTGTACCTGAATGTTATCACATCTGGATCAGTTTTGAAGCTGTGAAAAGAGTGACTTGTGATCTTTGCACTAAATATTTATTGTTTTAAGAGTCTGTTTTGTGAGCAATAACAGAACCTATATGTATTATTAAAAAGAAAAATAATAGGTAGTTTTCCTTTCCTCTTAGGGAAAATGACATTTCTTAGTCGTCTACCTCTGTCAAATTCTGTTGTCAATAGCAGCTATTTATGTGACAAATACTACATTTCTCTTCATCTGCTTGTAGCTCCACTAATATGACATGTACCTAATATCCTGAGTTCTACTTCCAAATATATTTTATACTTATTATACAATTCTCCATTACTGCTGTCTCTCTGTCTCTTTCTCTCCCCTTTCACTGATGAACTGAAGGTGTAAAATTATTATTTGTTAAAGACTTCACAGGATTTCTTTTCAACTTGATAGCTGAAAAAAAAAATCCTTTTCTAAACACATTTGTGAGAGGAAAAAGAAATCCAAGATAAAGAACTTCCCAGGATTAAGGATCTGTTCTGCTCTCTTCATCCCCAGCTTCACATAAACAGAGTGGTCTTATTTTTCAAATAGACTTTCACTTGGGAAACAGATAAGAGGGATTCAGCTCATTTTCACAAATATTGGGAATCCAGGATCAGTCAGGCTGAAGATAAAATGTTAAAAAATAATCATTTCCTGCCTCAGAGGCACAGCCCATGGTCTAGAGCTGAAGCAACACAGGCACATTTTTCAGGATGATGTGATATGTGCTCTGTTTCCATGTTTTAATAGAAGTCTGTACTTGATAAATAAATATCCTGTAAGCCATTCACTGTCATTTGTAATTTAAAAAAGCAAATGCTATGACTAAATGCCAAACTGAAAGTGATTTTTCCCTAAGTGCATTTCTCAAGATTTTCTTGTCAGGGTTTCAGAAAAGCCCTTTCCTTCTGGACAGTATATTGAAAAGTCTCTGTAAATAAGATGAGCGTGAGAAATCTAGAGGCCCTTAAAGAATTAGAGAAATATGAAGCAGGTCACATTAAAGTTAACAAAGAAAGAATGGATGAACTTCAGACTAATCTGTTCCATGCTGGGTGGATCTATAAAACCAGATCACACAAAATACATGGTCTTTATTTTTACAAACTTATGGATAGAATTAAGACATATAAACTTGACTATGATGGTCAGGACCATTCTGTATTAAACTTCAAGTTTCAGAATGAAAGAAAATGAAGTACAAAGAATTAGAAGTTGTTTTCCAAAGGTAGGACACAAGAATATAGATTAGGAATAAAGGCTTACTGACGACTATTTTTACTCTGGTCTCATGTTTAGTCCTTATATCTTCTATAATTTTTCTAGTCGTGACTTTATCATCAATGGTGCATGGTAGTTGTACCAAATGCATGTGTACTAATAAAATCATTATCATCATAATGACCACCACCATCATTATCATTATGTTGAGTTTTCCTTCTTCATCAGCTCGGTGCCCATTAGTTTGTGGTGCAGGAAGAATACTTTATTTGGATACTATTGCCTATCTTTGTACTTCTTCCATTCATCACACTTTCTCCTCCTTAAACAGCACCAAATGGGAGGGAAATGATGACATAGGATAAAAACGTGGAATGCCTTCTGCTTATTTCATCCAAAACTCAAAACAGACTAAGTATAGCTATAGGGCTAAAGGCAGTATTTAGAATTTGACAATAAAAATCACATATAAAATAGTTCGGGAACTTTCATTGAACCAGCCAAGATTGGAAGCAACCTCAATGTAGAAAGCCTCCCTGGACAGGTTTGCTTGTCAGCTCAGTGAACTAGAAGAGCACTGATACTAGCTCTGGTCACAATCATTTCTAAAGGGGTGGGGTGGGGGCTTAAAGCATTGTTTTCAGAGTTCAACCACAGGCAGAAGAGCAGGGTAATGTCAAAGATTAAGGAGGAAGAAGAAAAAAAGAGGCAGAGGCTTTTTCACATTGGCTCATCTCTAAAATATTTCATCATCTACTGTCTCTTTCGTATTCATTTTCAAACTTCAGTTTATAACCAGATTTTAAAATATGCAGTTCATGCAATTTGCCTGCCTGAGATCATTTGATCAAATGACCAATCAGCTGCCACTATCTGACACCAGGAAAGATACAAACCCAATACTTCCACTATTCAAAAAAAAAAAAAAAATCATTCTGCACACTGGGGTTCAAGTCTGTGAGCAAAACAGCAAACACTACACAAGAAACTTCCATTCTTTGATACTTATCATTCTGAATTTAAACACACAACAACCCAAGAAGAATGACTGAGCATTTGACAAACAAAAAGACAAAAAATATTTTATAATTTGGAACCAAATTGAAGACTACTGAAGGGAAAACTAATTTAAAGCTAGGTAAGTTTCACAGCTCTTTAATTCTCTAAATTGTGTATTATTAAATATAATTAGTAACTTCAGTAAACATCATATCCCCATGTGAAAAATAAAGTTTTCCATTGTTACAGGAACAAAATATCACTGAGTAGAAAGACTCTTCAATGTAGATAATCACAGTTCAAGAATGCAAAATTATTAGGACCAAAGAGCAAACCTGAGTGCCCCTCATCAGCATTGAGGCAGTTTAGCTCAGGCTTCGTACAGAGAGCAGTAAAAATAGCATTAGAAGGGCTAATCTTTCAAATTCAAACTTATAATTATGCAAACATCTCTCTGGGACATGAGTTCACTTAGAAGTGATTTAAAAAATATGTCCTTTGACTTTTTTCTGAAATGGCTTAAGGTGACTTGGCAGTTAAAACAAGTAGAAGAAATATCATGGAGGGTTATTTAAAAAGGCATTTAGTGGGAAAAAAGGAGACAGAATTGGTACTTTGGGGCACTTGAGTTGAGAAGATTATAGTACAGGGACAATTAGTTTATTTTCTGCCAGCTGAGCCACTTTGAATTACACAATATTAGAAAACACACAAATACATCAAGACAGAAAATTATTCCTGGACTTTAACCCATGTATGAACACCCATATTTAAGGGTGAAAAAACGGACTATAGCATTTGCTGCACTTTACAACCTGAATTAAATAAAAACAACAACAGCATAAATGTTCTTGGGCAATTCACACATTGGTCTTCTATCAAGGCAGAGGGTGTGACATTAAATCATAACTTAAGGCAGGCAATTTTGTGTGGAACTGATATAATGGCGTCCAAGTGCTCAGTTCTCTGATGCCTTCACTTAATGCTTGAGTGGAACTTGGAAACTTGAGATAAATGACTAGTTAGCATGTCCATTAGACTGACTTTCTCAAATGGAAGGTGTCTGACATAAGCTTTGGCAGAGAGCTCTAACACTTTTAAACTCTCAAGAAATCACTTAAGAAGGGCTTCTTTCACCACTCTCCCATGCTATTTATTTAAGAGGAATACTGTGTCAACTCTCCTTTACAAATTCAAAATATGGTTTTAAGTACTAAAAGCCAGAGATTCAATGATTAATAGTCATATCATAGGCCGTTTCAAAGGTTTGCTTGTGGTCACAAAACAGAGAAGCCAGTGACTGACATTATCCCTATTGTAGTGTGATGAGCAAGATAGTTTCTCAAAAAGACTCTAACAGTCCTTTTATCCATACCATCCTCAATATGATTTTGGAGCCTTTCCTACCACTACCTACTCTCTAGTGGCCTACTTTATTTTGTATATGTCCTTAGTAACCCTACTGCTACCTTGTAAGAACAAATTGGGGGTTGTTGATCTGTTGAATGATGACATGAATACATACAAGGCATCCATATCACAGCAACCAACAACCAATCTACAGAAGCACAGATGGCTCTCAGACCTGTAGTTTACTATGCAGGTATACTAGAGGCACCACATCCAATACTAAGCCCAGCTTATTTTGGTGACCCAAAGCATTGTGAACATATTAAGAGGTCATTGTTTTTGTCTATTTCCTTTGTCTTGTTCTCTATTTCCTTTGTCTTGTTTACTTCCAATAAATACTAACTGTAGCTTATGATTGAAAAATATCAATAAAAGCACTTTATATTTGTATAGAATCTTTTCATTGCAAAGTGGTTTTTTTTTTAGCTTTTTTTTATATTTATTTATTTAATGTATGCAAGTACACTGTTGCTGTCTCAGACACACCAGAAGAGGGCATCTGATCCTATTACAGATGGTTGTGAGTCACCATGTGGTTGCTGGGATTTGAACTCAGGACCTCTGGAAGAGCAGTCAGTGCTCTTAATCACTGAGCCATCTCTCCAGCCCGCAAAGTGTTTTTTGATATGATGTTGATGCCTCCCTCTCTATGTATCCATATTAATAAAGAACAGCCTCCCTCTAGTTTTATTACAGGATTGTGTTGAGGAGCATATGTGGAAACATGAGGAAAGAAATAAAACCAGTATGTGTCCAATGGGTGTTGCCTCCTGGATAAGTTATATTTGTTTATAAGAACTTACTTTTATCTGAGGGCAGGTATATTGTCTTGTTGTCTTGGGAATGCATGCTAAGTTTGTATGACCCTGGAATCTTGAAGTGGCTCCTATCTGGTCATATAAAATAACAACTGCAGACCCAAAAGGTCCGTCTAAGACTCTTGATTTCAACCTGTTTACTCTTCGACTGCTATCAGAGTGTCTGGGTTCAAATGTGCTTTTAATCTAAGGTTGAATAAATTGAATCATCTATCTTTACAAATCTGGGGTGAAAAACAACTAATTAAACTGCTTGTAGCTGTTACAGTGGAAGAGAGAAAAGTTCTATAAATGCATAATAATCACATTGACAGACTGGAAACACTATTTGTTTCTCTGTATGTTGAGACTGCTCTTCAGATGAAGAGAATTCATTCTCTCTAGAGTCATCCAGCCAGCCTCTCACTGAACTCGCTCATACTGCATTTCTTTAAGGATTTATAAGACAGAAAAGAAAATAGCAAGACAGATAAAAACATTTCTTGATACAGGCATGAAACTCTAAGGACTAGAAGCAGGGAGGGGAGCCACAGACAGGAAAAGACTAGAGAAGATTAAACGTGTACGTGTCACTAATCACTGTATTCAACCTTTTAGAAATGCTCTTTGTGCAGAAAGGCATTTATAGAAAGAGAGCTTACAAAGAAATGGGACACAGACCTGAGCCACAAAGTTCGAAGGCAAAATGTAATGTGATTAAGCTCCAAGTGGCTTGTAGCCAAATCTGGAGTTCTCCACTTATAGTCCACATAACCTGACCTTGATTTAAAAAGCTATTCCACCTACACATGTGCAGAGGGATGTGCAAGGAACTGAGATGGAAAAGCTCCCAGCATCTTTCCTACATCACAGTGCTTAGTTACAAAGGATCTTGAAGTCTGACTGATTATCAGGCAATTATAAACACATTTGGAAACTGTTTCCTCCCAGAGGCTCCAGGCTCTATGTTGAAAGGGGCTCCTTTTTCCTCCCAGGTCATGCTAATTAAGTGACAAGTGACTTTTTTTATAGCCAAGATTTTCCACAGCAGGAAGGAGAGATAGATGTTGTAAATATTTACAACACACTCTATGTACACACACAAGAAAAAAGATAATATGTGGAAAGATGTCACGAATTATGTAGTATTGCTGTTATGCCACGAAAAAGGGAGACTGAGGGCTGGGAGGCAGAAAATTGTTTTCCTAATGGAACTGGAGTCTGGATGCAGAACAAGCTCCTCTAGTTCTGTTTGTACTGCACATGGATTTGTGCCCTAGGAAACAGTGATCAGGGGCCCTATCATGTTCAGGGTTCATCCTTGTACAACTGCTTTAGGGAAACAAACAAAGATCTTCTTTGATTTTATAATTTTCTATTAAATCTTTTCTACCCAGGTCAGTTTACAAGAAGATCCCTCTTGTCAGAGAAATCATTTCATTGACATACTTGGTCAGAGATAAATCAGTTGAAGAACCACTGTCTATTCCTGCTGGGTCAGAAAATTGGCCAACCCACTGCACTACTCTCTCTTCTCCCACTTACAGGGTTTGTGGTGGATACCCTCTTCCAATAGCACTTACAAGGCTTTTGCCATTGTCTCCCCATATACATGCTTTTAGTCCAATTGGCATTTGCTTAGAGTATGTTTGATTTCTTGATTCTAGAGCAAGCTGGCATTTTGCTCTTTTTGTCTCCCTTTCATCCTCCCATTCGACTTGTTGCCTTTGATATCTGTCTTATCGTTTTAGAAATTCAGTTTGGTGATTTTGAAGGTTGATTTTCTTAAATACAAGACTAGCATGCACTGCACTGTGCAATCGACAGTTCCTACTGTACTCCTTGCCTTGCCCTATCTCACCTCGTGAGCACAGACTTCTCTTGGTTGATTCAACTACTCTATGCCCTATGTTTCTTCCTATCTCTGGGGCATCTCATTTCTAGATTCCTTTTGATTTACAAACTCACTGGAATGAATGGAGTCTAAAAACTGAGGTCCAACACTGCCTTCAGGACTTACTACGGCACAGCTGTATAGATGGCCCCAATCCCTATCCTTGTACTTGGAGCTCAAAAGTCCTCCAGGTCCTATGTTGTCATACTCTTGCTTTAAAATAATTTTCTTTCACATATTGGTTTTATGTTTTCACACTTATGAATCAAAGAATGTTCCTTCCTCCTTCCCTCCCTCCCTCCCTCCCTCCCTCCCTCCCTTCCTTCCTTCCTTCCTTCATTCCTTCCTTCCTCCCTTCACTCTATTATTCATTTGGTAAGCATACATAGCTGGCCCTAGTCTGAGATAGGCAGTTTATTTATGTCAGTTTATATGGGTGCTTTACAGGGAGTTCATGCAAGGTAAACTTTCAGATTTTTGAGCAGACCAAGGCAATTCATTCAAGACTGCCAGAAGGGTGTCCCAGGCCACAGCCTGCAGTGGGTGGGAAGACAGCACCCTGTTTCTGCAGGAATAAGCCAGAGTGAAAGGCATAGTTTGCAGAAGAGAGGACTGCAGTGAGTTGGGGGAGGGATGGAGCTACAGATCTGCCATTTCACAAGTCCTTCCCCACAGCATCTTGTGGTAGAAAATAGACAGGGAGCAGGACAAAAATAGCAGCACCTGCTTAAGTCAGAACTGTTTAAATCTGCAGTTTCTTGCAACTTGAGCCTCCAGAAGGAGATATGCTTAGAGGCAACGTATGCGCCCACCACTGGAAACTACAGAAAACCAATGCTGCCCTTTAGCATCTTCTTAGATGCCCAAGCATCTGTGGTCTCTGTTTCAGCTCTCCTTCCTCCTCACACATAGGGCAGCAAAGTGGACATTGAATGTCCAGATCATGGGTGGACTTTGCTGTTAATTTCCTATATGAACTGTCCCAAAACTTATTTTCTCTGTTGCTTCATTTCCTGAACTATGAAAACAGAGAATTTATGTGTTTTGTGGGTCGGGGAAATGCTGGACTTCTCTTAGTCTGTACAATCAGCACTCTTAACTCCCTTTCTACATGCCTCCCCATGGCCCACATTCCCTCTTTCTTTTGTGTCTTAAATAGGTTGCTTGAATACTTCTGGAAAAGCCTTCATTCATAAAATGCAGTACTTTGTTGACCAGAGTAACAGCATCAATGTCTAGGTTCTTAGCTCCATATTAATCCTCGGCCCAGGGAACCTGGCTTCCTTGGAGGGCCTGAACCAGAGGAATACAAGTCAAATACTGAAGTAGGGCAGTTTTGTAACAAAGGTCAGTACTTTTACTAGATGTTTTTGGGTTTTGTTTTGTTTTGTTTGATCCTAAGCCTCTTGTTGGCATCTCTTCTTCTTGCTCTCCCTTCCTGTCAATTTCTTCTCCATCAAATATTTAGACAATCATGCCACACATTATTTTCTTATGCCTGAGTGTGTTGATACTAATATCTATTCTTCTCACTGATTTAATACTCCCTGACCCCTCTTTCTGTAATTTAGGCTGGCCTTGAACTTAGATTGTAGTCAAGAATAGTCTTGAACATCAGATCCTTCTCTTTCCACTACTGAATTATGGGATTACAATTGTCCCATGGTTTTGTCATCTCACCAGGACCATCCATTCTCCAAGGATCATCCATTCCTCCTAGTCATTATTTTGTCCTTTGCTTCTCTGCTTTCTTGGCCTATCCTCTTCTAAAGAGTTCCCTTCTCCACTCCATTTTTCTCTTTGCTCTTCATTTACTCCAAGTCTTCCCATCTACTTCTCATTTAACACCTATTATGATTTCATCATTATTTCCTTCCATTCTCTCTTTTATTTGACAGATATCCGTTGGAAGTGTGAGAGTCTTAGATATGTACATATTATGTGAATTTTTTAGGAACTTACCTAACCTTCAGTATAAGATTTACTCATTTGCAAGATTTATCAATAATAAATATAATACATTTTTATTGATATAGGATGACCTTTAAAGAACCTAGATTATTAAAGACTTAATTAAACACAATGCTTTAAAAATCATCATTACCTAGGTGGAGAGTTTATGATAGTGGTAAAGCACCTGCTTATGGTTCATAAATACTTGGTTAATACATAATTAAATAAATAAATAAATAACATTCCTACTGTATTGAGCCAATCATTTTCATCATCTCCATATACAGAGATACTTCATATCAGTCCTTATTTCTCCAGTTTCTGTCAATTTTCAGTTCCTCTTGAATGAGGCAAAGATCCTGTAGTTTGTGTTTCCTTTACTCCCTGAAAGATTCTGTCTTAGTTAGGGTTTTGCTACTGTGAACAGACACCATGAACAAAGCAACTCTTATAAAGGACAACATTTAATGGACACTGTCTTACTGATCCTGAGATTTAATCCATTGTCATCATGGGTGTGAAGCACGGCAGCACCCAGGTAGGCATGGAACTGGAGGAGCTGAGAGTTGTACATTTTGTTCAGAAGGCAAACAGGAGAAGACTGTCTTCCATGTGGCTAGGAGGAGGATCTCAAAGCCCACCCCCACAGTGACACATTTCTCTAACATGGCCACACCTACTCCAACAAGGTCACCCCTCCTAAGAGTACCCTTTCCTTGGCCAAGCATAATTAAACCACCAAATTCCATTCCATGGCCTCCATAGGCTTGTTCAAACACATGAGTGTATGGGAGCCATATTTAAACATAACATAATGCAAAATATATTTAGTTCAATTTCAAAAGTCCCCATAGTCTATAGCAGGCACAGCAATGCTAAAAGTTCAAAGTTCAACATCTTTTCTGAGATTCAAAGACTTAACTGTAGTCCCCTATAAAATCAAAATCAAACAGACCTCTAACATCACAGGATATATAATACAATTCCAAAATTCCATAGTGAGGAAATATTGTATTAAAACAAGACAAGAAACTAACTGGACAAACTCCAAACTCTGTATCTCCATGCCTGAAGTCAAAATAGTCTCCAACTCCTTTTTCATCTTTGTTGATTGCAACAAAGTTTTTTCTCCTGGCCTGGTTCCACTCCCTGTTAGAAACTTTCCTCAGCAGATAGCCCATGGCTCTGGCATCTCTAACATCTTTGAGCCTCAAAGATGTAACGTAACTTTAACATTACAGCTTCTTGTTCCAATGCCTGAAATCCACATATGACCTCTGGGCTCCTCTAAAGGGATTTGGTCACTCCTACCATTCTGCCCACTGTAGTACTCTAGACTCTGGTTGACTCTACTCCAGTGCTACTCTGTTCTTGGGGGGCTGGAGGGGCTACGTGCAATAACTTATCCTCCACCTTAAAAGGAATATTTCTGTGTACCCTACACCTCTAGACTTCTAAGAATTTCACTGATGTAGATAGACCTTGAATTTTGGTTGGATTTATTTCCCATCCTCTGGTACAAATGTGTGTTACCAAAGACTCCAAAGTTCTGTCTGCTCACTTGGTCCAGTCAGCATAATATGATCAATATAATGCACCAATGTGATATTTTGTGAAATAGACAGACAATCAAGATTCTTTCTATCTAAGCTATGACACAGGGTAAGAAAGTTAATATATCTTCGAGGCAGAACTGTAAAGGTATACTGCTGGCCTTGCCAACTGAAAATCAAAATGCTTCTTGTGGTTCTTATGAGCTGGTACTGAGAAGAAGGCTTTTATGAGATCAATGGCTGCATTTACATACCAGATTCTAGGAGATGAGGTTATTCACTAATGTAAGGAAAGTGCATCTGTTCTAG
>JADRCC010574810.1:0-10462 GCA_019843855.1 Hylomyscus alleni | reverse complement strand
CTGGGTCAGGTGAAAGCTTATCTATGCTGAGCTGCCTCATCACAAAACCTCTACAGGAAATGCTCTATGAGTAACTCACCACCTTGGATGGCGGCTTGGGTTTTTGTTGAAGAGCTTTTCTGGCTTTAGCTGCTGCTGCTTGAGCTTGATGAATCCGTTCTATAAACAAGGATGTTTATAAACTTTAGTAAATTTGACTTTGGCATCCTACATCAGAAGGTCTTTGTTAAAAACCAAGGCCTGGTTCGTTCCTGGGTTTCAGCACCAAAAAAAAAAAAAAAAAAAGAAAAAAGAAAAAAAAAACCCAAGGCCTCTCCAAGCAGAAGCTATAATACCACTCACTTCTCAGGAGACTGAGGCAGGAAAACAGTACAGTCAAGGCCAGCCTGCTTATACTCTATCTCAAATCAAATCAAAACAAAACAAAAAGTTAGTCGTGATTTGCACAACTGTAAACCCAGAACTGGGGTGACAAAAGTAGATCATCTCAAGTTCAGAGCCAGCGTGGCTCACATACAAGTTCCACACATAACCTAGCTGGCTAAACAGCAACGTTCTTTCTCAAAAACAAAGTAAGATAACTCAGGCCTTGTAGAGGGGACTGATTTCTTGTTCCATAACCCCATCCTAACTGAATGCCAACAAACAGAATAGAACTGAATGGAACCGAAAGGCACATGCCCGCCATCTAGTCAGCATACTGAAGGCCTCATACCAAACTCTTCCTCACTCCGGTCCCGATGCAGATAGATCCACAGCTTCCGACCAATGTCATATTTAACACAAGGGTCTTTCTCGTAATGCAATCGATCCAGTGCGCCACTCACTACTGTGTTCACCTAAGAACAGAGCAAAGGGAGGTGTGGGACAACTCCAGCCAGTAGCTGTAAAAGTCAAAGAATAAACAGACTGGATCTCAACCTAGCTCTGTCCTCCTAATTAATCACTTTGAAAAGAATGGTGCACAGCTAAGATACTACCTGATCTTCACTGTAAGGGTCCTGTGAACTAATTAACTATAAAATCCTTCCCTTTGTTACAGAATAAGGAAGGCTAGAGAGATGACCTAGCAGTTAAGAGCACTTGTCCCTCTTCCAGAGACCAGTGCTTGGTTCCCAGGACCGGTATCAGATGGCTCAACCCCTGATAACTCCACCTCCAGGAGATCCCATGCCTTCTTCTGGGCTCTATGGGCACCTACACTCATATGGCATACATTAATATAGGCACAGATATACACAAAATTTTTAAAAAATTGAATCTTAAAAAAAAAAAAAAAAAAGACAGCCAGGCGGTGGTGGCGCACGCCTTTAATCCCAGCACTTGGGAGGCAGAGGCAGTTGGATTTCTGAGTTCCAGGCCAGCCTGGTCTACAGAGTGAGTTCCAGGACAGCCAGGGCTATACAGAGAAACCCTGTCTCGAAAAACAAAAAAAAAAAAGACGTCTTGCTCTTGCCTTCTTGCTCCCACTCTCTCCACATGCTCATGGCTGGCCTCTATTCCCTTATTCCTCCCCTTTCTTCCCCTCCCCCTCTCTGCCTTTCTGTCTCTACTACCCTCTTAAGTCCCCTTCCCATGCCCTGAATAAACTCTATTCTATTTAAAAACAAAAACAAAAAGTCGGTTGTGAATCACCATGTGGACACTAGAAACCAAACCTGGGTCTTCTGAAAGAACAGTATTCTTCTTAGCCACTGAGCCATCTCTCTACCCACCTGGTTGGAGCATTTTTAATGGATTTATTTTATTATTCTTATTGTATGCATGATGTTCAGTACAGGCATACATTTGCAAGAGTGCATGTGTGGAGGTCAGAAGGTCACAGGTGGTTCTCACTATTACTGTACTGGCTGGTTTTGTGTGTCAACCTGACACAAGCTAGACTCATCCGAGAGGAAGGAGTCTCGCTTGAGAAAAATGCTTCCATGAGATCGAGCTGTAAGGCATTTTCTCAATTAGTGATTAACAGGAGAGGGCTCAGCCCATTGTGGGTTCTGTAAGAAAGCAGGCTGAGCAAGCCAGGGGAAGCAAGCCAGTAAAAGCACCCCTCCATTGCTTCTGCATCAGCTCTGACCCCTAGGTTCCAGCCCTGTTTGAGTTTCTGTCCTGACTTCCTTTGGTGATGAACAACGATGTGAAAGTGTAAGCTGAATAAACCCTTTCTTCCCCAACTTGCTTTTTGGTCACGGTGATTCATCACAGCAATTGAACCCTGACTAAGACAATTACCATCTACCTTGTTTCTGAGGCAGAGACTCTCTTGCTGTTTCTGCCTCACTGTGTATTCCAGGCTAGCTATACCACAGACTCTAGGTAATTCTCCCCAAGTACTGGGATTAAAGATTTGCCACCTCATCCAGCACCATATGTAGACTCTTACCCACTGAGCTTTCAGGAGTCTATGCTGTCCAAGCTTCAAGTTCAAAACCCTCCTCCTTCAGCCTCCCAACGTAGTTGGTATTATAGGTATATGCCATCATGTCTAGCTAGTTTTTATTCATTTGATTTGGGGGGGGATGGGGTACGGTTTGAGACAAAGTTTCTCTGTGTAGCTCTAGGTATCCTGGCCTCAAACACAACCTGCCTTTGCCTCCCAGGAGTTGGGACTAAAAACATGCACCACCACAGCTGACTTACTCATTTTTTTTTAATTTTTGTTTTTAAGGATTTTATGGTAGGGAAACACATATAGCTCATCGGTAATGCATGTTCCTGATGTGTACAGGACCCTGGGTAATGCATGTTCCTGATGTGTACAAGACCCTGGGTTCAACCCTCAGTAGCACAAGGAAAAAAAGGTGTAACTTACGTTTCCTAACAGTTATTCTCAAATACATTCTGAAATGTAGCCAAGAAAGGCTATTTCTCTAACTCACCTGAGTGCTGGTGACATCTGGAGCAAGAAACTGAGAGTCCTTAAGCAGTTCACAGATCTCTGCCCGAGTGCCTTCTCCATTAGGCAGCCGAGCTGCAGCATCCCGAACTGACAGTAGAAAAAATGCAAAATCCAGGAGTCAAGCAAAGCTTCCAATGAATCACAACATCTCCTGACCTGTTCTGGGGGGGGTTGAGCTCCCTAGGATTATGGTTCCTGAGCCTCACCTGACTGGTCAGGGGCACACTGCCCTCTACTGGCCATCAACACTGCACTGCACCTTCCTACACGTTTAACACACCTATGGCAAAAAAATAGGTCCGTGGATACCTTAGAATTGAATAGAGTGGTTCTCACCCCCAAACAGAACATCATACTCCCTTCTCCCAAGAAATGTTGTAGAAGAGAGTGAGAAGATTTTAAGAGACAGAGGTTAAGGAGAACTGATAGGAAACAGTACCTTTTGGATGTGAGAGGGAGTTGTTCTCCTAACTCTCAAAAGCTGTGGTTACTACACAAGACCCGCACAAGATCTATCTAGTCACTACTCCAGCATGGATAGGAGGGATCGGAAAGGTTCCTTTCTAGTTGCAAAGCTCCAGGAGTCATGGCAGCAAGTTGGAGATAATGTCAGTTTTGTTTTGAGGAGGGTAGATTACCCATGCTATGGTGGACAGTCCTATACCCACACCACACCCAGATGCATGCAGCTGACACTAATTGGACTTAGTGGATACACACAAACATATATAACATCCATTTTTAGTGAAAAAGCTGGGAGGATGTCTGGGAGGAGGGACCAGCGGACAGTGGAGGAGGGAGTAAAGAGTAGACTAGACCAAAAAAAGAAAGAAAAAATGCATTCATGTACACAGGGAAGATGAAAGATGACCCAGTAGTTCTATAAACTTGGTAAGAAAGGTAAATTAGCACTTCCTTCAATTATCAACAAATGTAAACTACATACTGCTCTCACTGTGCTATTACAACAGAAATCAAATACTTTTCATGTTACTAGTGTAACATACAAAATCACTTACACTGACCCCCATTAAAAGTTACAGAAATTAGAATACCTGCTACTGGGTCTTATCATTCAGTATCATAACAGAAACATAGTTTTGCATTTAAATGTTTTAACAACTTAATAATTACTGAAACATGATTGTCCTTTTCTGTAACTTTACGTATTCTAAGAATTAAAATACAAGGGGCTGGAGAGCTGGCTCAGCAGTTAAGAGCACTGACTGCTCTTCCAAGGGCCTGAGTTCAATACCCAGCAACCATATGGTGGCTCACAACCAGGTGTAATGGGATCTGATGCCCTCTTCTGGTGTGTCTGAAGACAGCTACAGTATACTCATATATGTAAAATAAATAATTCTTTGCCCCCCCCCCCAAAAAGGAATTTAAATGTAGGTGGGTTGTGGTGGTGTACACCTTTAATTCTAGCACTCAGGAGGTAGATACAGGCAGATCTCTGAGTTCAAGACCAGCCTGGTCTACAGATCGAGTTCCAGGACACCCAAGGCTGCACAGAAAAACCCTATCTAGGGGTTGGGGTTCGGGGTGGGGGGATTCAAATGCATAATTTTAATTCTGGGAAGGAGTCCATAGGTCTCACTACCAAAGGACTCATGATACAAAGAATTCCTTGTTCTTTCATTTTCTGAGACGATGTCATTGTATGGCTTCAAATTCACTGTGTATCCTAGGCAGCCCTCAGACTTACAACAGTCCTCTAGCCTCAGCATTCTAAGAACTGGGGTTACAGGTATGTGTCACTGCTCTCAGGGAAAGCAAAATCCTATACTTGATGTAACTACTAGCTTGTGAGCAGTTCATCCAAATGAAGATGACTCTAGAAAGAAGCAGTGACTCTTGGCATTAATCTACCAGGGTAGAATCCACCCTGTCATCTCTCAGCTTTGAAAACTTCTATGACTGATCTTCTATCCTAACAACGGATGGAGTGAGCAAGGAGGTGGGGTTTTGTACAGGAAGTATCGATTTAATTTGAGGAAAGCTTTGGGTACAAATAAGAAAGCCCTAGTAATAAATGCATGCTACATACCAAGAGACAGAATGGTGACATAGGCAGGCCGGTCAGAGCGCAGCAGTGAATGCTCTCGAGCCTTGTTGAGGGAGGTCTCCTTGTCAAACACGCCCTTCACTGGCCCCACCACAGACTCAAAGCCATGCATGCGAAAGGTGAATGCCTTATGGGGTTGGCTATACCTGTAACGCTCCTACCAAAAATAAATAAATAAATAAATAAATAAATAAATAAATAAAGGCAAAAAATTGCTACCTCAGAATTAGTGGCATTCTCCCTAGAACTCCCTTAGGTGGAGCAAATGAGATGTCAATACAAGGGGGAAACAAGCAACCCCACAAAGAGAAAGATTAGTCCTTCCTCACAGATGGTCACTCAAAAAATGGCAAGAAAGTAAAATTCATTTTGCTACCTGGAAGAAAAGACAGTCAAAAGTTTTCTTACCCTTTCACCAAACTATTTCTACCCCAACAAATAGCCTCGACCAATGAGCTATCTGAGCTGAAGGTTCTAAACACCCAAGCTTTAAGATCAAGGAGAGCCAGGCTCAGTGTGTCTGTGTTTACAATTTCTAAGAGGTCTTACCTGCTCTTGGAAAACCCGTTTCTCCTCTCCTGTGCTAGGCCGAACCACATAGTCAGTTCTTCTGGAACATAAAGAATTCTGTATCATCTCTGAGAGCAAAAAGGACCATTAGCCGTTTCTCGGCACCTACAACCATTCCCTTGGCAGGGTGATAGAATGTCCTTTCAAAAGTACTCAACTCCTGCTCAGTCTCTCCTCCAGATCCTACCATAGAAGCCCTACTGATCTCCCACATTACTCTATTCATAGGATCCACAAATGTTTAGAATAAACAGAAAGAGGGTGGCATCTTCACCTGCTGTTTTTCAATACTGTTGAAAGTTAGCTCAATTTAATAACAAAAAAGGCACTCTTGTGGGGGAACAAAGCACTTCAAGTCATGAGTGGATTTTCTACCTTCCAAAAAACCCAGAATTTGAGTTCTAAACACCCATTATATGACTGGATATGTGCAGAGTGGGGGGCTGGGGAGAGCTTACACTAAGGCTGGGCCTCTGCACTGTGATGTGACCAGGTAGGAACAGGGAAATGAGATGACTTAGAATAAAGAACCCAGCACTAAAGTCAAGAATATGACCAGCAGGGACTTCTTACAGGTAGACCATCTATCTTTAGAGACCACTGCAGTCGGGAGCCATTCTTACCAAGAGCACATGTGCCCTCCTCAAGTATGTTAAGGCACATGAGTCAGTGGACTGCTGGGTCTCAAAGCTCCATTACAGCTCTAACACACAGAAGCATGTCAGAAGATCCAGAGCAATAATGCTACGACATGGCTTCACAGGAAACACCCACCACAAGAACAATATACTCACACTCGAGGGACAGGTGTCATGGCATCTGAGCTGTCTTCATTTTCCTGCTGAAGAAAGGGAAAACATTACCAGGGCTAGAGAATTTTCACTAACTTAAGGGCTCTAAAAACCCAAGGAATGAGAAAGTAAGAAGCATACCTTACAGAAGGCCTGGTCTTTGGTTTCTAGCCACAGGTGGAAGAGAGCGGCTAATTCCTTTTCATTATCTTGAGACTGACCTAGGGGTGAAGGTGGAGCACACACAAAAAGTAAGAAATGTAAAGGGTAACTCAGAATCCTGCCTTCTCTTCAACCTATTCCAGAAAGAACATGTCCAAACCTGTCACGGGCCCTTCCCACACCATCACACCACTCGCATCATTGCCTGGGTAAGCTCCAAGACATCACTTTTTCAGATCTTTCATTCAGCAAATATTTATAGAGTAGCCACTGTGCAGCAGGCATGTGCATCAAGCTGGGACCATGACATCACTTTCTGTCCTCAGAGAGGTCACATCAAGTGAGTAATGAGGTCATATAAGCAGAGCCAATTCTAGAAGAGGTAATGCTATAATGGATGCTACAAAAGTTTACACCAGCCGGGCAGTGGTGGCGCACGCCTTTAATCCCAGCACTTGGGAGGCAGAGGCACGCGGATTTCTGAGTTCGAGGTCAGGCTGGTCTACAGAGTGAGATCCAGGACAGCCAGGGCAATACAAAGAAACCCTGTCTCGAAAACAAACAAACAAACAAAAAGTTTACACTAAGCCAGGCAGTGGTGGTGCACGCCTTTAATCCCAGCAATTTGGAGGCAGAAGCAGGTGGATTTCTGAGTTCGAGGCCAGCCTGGTCTATAGAATAAGTTCCAGGACAGCCAGAGCTATACGCTCTCCTCCCTCCTCACTCAGCAGACGTGAGCCCACTGCTGAGGATCTACTTCTGCCTTCCCTACTGTGACAAGAGATGCAGCTCCTTCTCAGAAACGCTATGACACACTTCCCTGCTTGCCTGGATCTCTAACCACTCCTCTCTATGACAATCTTCCCATTATCAATTCCTCTCATTTAAAAAAAAAAGAGAGAGAGAGGAAAAAAACAAAACAAAACAAACCTCTTCGAGGCCTAGACTACTTACCAAGCAATTTCCACTGCTGGGTTTTCTCTTTGAATTCAACAAATGGAGAGAAACTGGAAGGTACCGCTGAAAGAAAGAGATCACATGAACAAGCATGACCCTCACCCTAATTCAGACAGCCCTAAGCTCCGAGAGAGCTCGAGTTGTTTTTGTCACTGATGCTTTAGTTATATATTTATGTATTTATGTATTTATTTATTCGGTGTGTCAGGAAAGACACCTAGGATGTGTCTGATGCAAATGCATTATTAGACAAATTTAGTGCAAGAATTTAGACAAAAGAGGGAAAACATGATAAAACTTCACAGAAGAGACCCACCTCGGCTTTCTCCAGCAAGATACTGCAGAGCAGGCAACACCAACTCAGCCCAGTTGGGGGCAGCAGAGAACCAGCTGTTGAGGGAGCTGGCTGGAGAAGACTGCCAGTCCAAAACTCGATCCTCCAGCTGAGGGAGAGGAAAAGATGGACCACAATTACTTTTCTCTTTTTACCAGCAATTCCAAGATGTGAAAGCAGGGCATGTATATCCAGTTTGCCAAATTCCTAAATTAGCTGCAGTGCTCTATGAGGAACCCACCTGAGTTCTACTTCTCACAAGTGCTGTCTGTTTTGTCAAGGGGACACAAGCTAAGTCATCTGGGAAGAAAGCAAGCCTTTCTTGAGAGACTGCCTCCACCTGATTTCTGTGGGCAAGTGTGTGAGGCATTTTCTTGATTAGCGATTGCTATGGAAGGTCCCAACCCACCATATGTATCGACACCCCTGGTCAGGTGGTCCTGGGAGATCTAGAGAGCAAGATAAGCAAACCATGGAGGACAAGCCAGTAAGCAGCACTTCTCCATGTTCCTTACGGGATGGATGTCCCTTATGGGTGGAATGTAAGCTGAAATAAACCCTTTCCTCCCCAAGGTGCTTTGTCTACAATCAGCAGAACCAGAAGCTAGAGACTACTCAAGAGCATGGCAACTGCAAAGCTTTAACAGCATTTCTAAACTCTTACCATGGGAAGGCTAGCCTGACTTTCCAGCAGCAAGATCTCTAACAGAAGAGAGAAAAAACTGGAAGATATTTCATTGATTCCAAGGCAAGGCTTGATGTCTTCCAGGGGTCTAACAAGGAAGGAAGAAAATGTAAGCATTTGATGTCTGGGCCCCACACAGTAGACGGCAGCTTGGAAGGAACTCCTCCAAGCTGTCTTCTGACTTCCACATATATAACAAACACACACGCATGCACATACACACCCCAAAGTTTTGTTTTGATTTTTTAATGTAGGAACAATCAAAATGACAAAGAACACATGCCAGATTGATTCAGGTTGCCTGAGCCTCCTTGTAAGCAGAAGAGCTCAAGAACTTAAGAAAAGAGAACATGAGCCAGGCAGTGGTGGCGCACGCCTATAATCCCAGCACTTGGGAGGCAGAGGCAGGCGGATTTCTGAGTTCAAGGCCAGCCTGGTCTACAGAGTAAGTTCCAGGACAGCCAGGGCTATACAGAGAAACCCTGTCTCGAAAAAACAAAAACAAAAACAAAAAAAAAAAAGAAAAGAGAACACGGTACGTATTCCCAGCAAGATCTCCGAGCCCAGCACATAGAGTCAATTCATCATCACAAGACTGGGCTCAGTCCATGCTTAACTCCCTCCCCACACCCAGTGCAGCCGGTTATATCTGCCTCACTCACTCTTCCTTGATAGACGATATTGCCAGGGGAGAGGGGGCCTGTGAGAGAGTTGGGACCCCTTCAGTACTGCTTAGGGGCTCAGCCAGATCCTCTGCTTCAGACTTAATCAACTTTATTTTCTTCTTTTTCTTCTCCTCCTTTTCCTTCACCTTTTTTTTAAGAACAGCCAAATCATACAAAGCTGGGAATGTGGAAAACACACATATACAAGTCACAGAATTGCATCATGAAGTGAGAGGTCTTAGCTGTGTACCCTCCCCTAAAGCCTGTATAAAGACTCAGTAGTAAGATACTTAGTTTTTTTGAAAACCAAACTCAGTGGGTGACTTCTAATTTAACATCTAATAATATGCTGTGCTGATCTGGTCTGATTTCATTTTATTCAAGTGTCCATGTGTATGGTACATGTGCAACTCTATGCACATTCATGTGTAGGTGTATGTGTGTGTGCACATGGAAACCAGATAGTGACATAGAGCATCTTTCTCAATCATTCTCTCCTGAAGCAGGGTCTCTCAGATCTAGCTAGACTACTTACTGAAGAGGTCCTATCATGACCCAGAGCACTGGGATTAGAGAGGACTGTGACACCCAGCTTTTACATGGGTGCTGGGAATATAAACTCTAATCTTCACCCTTGCACAGCAAACACTGTATCCATTGAGCCCTCTCTCCTGGTTCCTGCTGTGCTAATTTTAAATTCAGAGGGCAATTACAAAACAAAGGTGGTCAGCATAAAGGAAGCTATGGCTTCATTTATCACATAGACGATATGCCATACAATTTAACATCAGAAGTCAGGGATTTCAGAGGAGACCCACAGTCTTTTACCTGCTAGGGAGCCCTTCCTGCCGGCATTTACTCGAGTCATGATGTCACTGAGGGTCAGGTCCCCTGTCAAAAGGTCTGGGTGATCCTAGATATGACATCAAAGATCTGGTTATAAAAGTATAAAAAAGAACCCAAAATTGATGGTGTCTGTGCCAATTTACCTAATAAATACAGTATGTTAGGGATACCTGAGGGAATCATGTTAAATTAAAATATACAAAAATACCAACTACTTACTGCTCTTCACAGTGGTGAAAAACTTGGCTGCCCTTCCTGCTGTAAGGTAGCTGTAGTTCATAAAGCCCTTCTGCATTCTTATTTCACATGCTCATACAATAATCTTAATACTACTACAGTTTACAAGTCTGAAAATAGAGTTCTTATGACATAGGAGAAGACAGAACTCAATTTTCACCCCTGCTCTTCCTACACCACCTCTCTCAAATGGCTGTCTGTCCTCTGCACTGTGGTTCTCCATCTTGATGCACCGTCATATGGAAGTG